>JAABKK020057451.1:0-10725 GCA_011634745.2 Catotricha subobsoleta
CATCTAAAAATGCTTTTGGAGCTAGAAAATTTTAACTTTTTGGAACTCCCATACAAAAAACGAACCACCCTAATATACATGTCTAAAAAAAAAAAAATTAAAATTATATTTTTCAAACGTTTAATAATTTTATTTTTATTTGTGATCTTCTGTAAATAGCACATATATAACATTAACCGCTAAATATGGCTTGATCAAATTAATAGATATAATCGGCGCCTTCATATTATAACACAGATGTTTGTTTGTATTTAATTTTTTTATCGAACTATAGGAAACGTGAAAATATGCACGTGTTATGAGCGCTTGATACATTACGTTTAATTATCAAAAATATTATACTGTTACGCAGTTTAGTATAAATAATCGAGATTATTTTTCGTTTATTAATTATTTAGTTTTGTAATTTAATAGCAATGCGCATATAACTTTTCTCATGATCTGCATGTTTTTTTCTGGCAATAATATAATAATGTAATTTAAAATTAGACATTCTAGAGAAACCTGATCTAGATCACGATCAGGAGATTATTTTAAATCATAGATCAGATCAGTTAAAAAGAAAATAACATAATATTTTTTGGAATTGTTTGATATAATATTTTAATATATTCATTATTAAATTATTAAATCAACATTTTAAATATGATTTCATAAAATTTATTGAACATTAATTATTAAAATTGTTCAATAAAAAAAAAAATAATCGATCATATCTCGATTTTAGCGCTTTTTGTTCCGCTAATTCACATTTATCTCATCATTAAATTTTTTACTTTATAGTCATTCGTTTTGATTTTTTAACATAAAAGTTATGCGATTTTAGAATTAGGTCTTTTGCATCGGATAAGTTTTTAAATTGTTTAATTTTCTATCAAAAATCAATAATGAGAAAAATGTAAAAAGTGTATCGTAAAAATTAGAGCTTACAAATTTAATAAATTGTATTTCACATTTTTTTGGCGTGAAACTAAAAAATAAATAAATATAAGAGTAATATTGTTTACAAAATAAACCAGCGAGTAGATAAAACTAAGATTAAATTAAAATTTATCTACGGAATAATTCGCTTGAAGTGTGTTTGCTTATTTACTTATAAAATGGATCAATTCAATTATACTATAGTTAAATATTTAAATCCAATTTCAAGTAAAATTCATAAAGTAAGTAAATTAATATTCAATTTATTAGAAGCAATACGAAGACATATTCACATTTAATTGTCATGAAACAAACTACAATGAATTTTGTAAGAAACAACAAATGTAAATTTCAAATTGCTTTCACTAAATAAATTTGTCAAGTGGAGTGCAATGTTTTATTCATAGAAAATTCACAGAATGATTTGCTACATAAATAATAGATATTCATGCATCCATGCCACAATAATACATCATGACATCATGTAATATAATCTAGAATTCGGTGGTTGTTCATATGAATAATACAATTTGTGAAAACGATTTGTGGAAAATACCTTAAACGATGAAATGTTTTCAATATTAACTGAAATGCTTAAATAAATAATTGACATATTAATTAATTGGAGATGCATCTACTATCCATGTTTCTGAACATCAAAAAACATAACATTTTCAAATATGCACAATGATTTTGCTGGTGCGCTTATATAATATGCATTATATATACTTCTAATAACTTCACTGAATTTATATTTGATATATTTTACATTGAATGGATAGATTTATATAGAATTCAAACAATTCACATTCATACCATCTTAAATGTTTACTATTTAATTTTCTTCTGTAAACAAAATAAAATGAAACTAAGCGAAATTGAAATATATTTTATGTGCAATTCAAATACAAGAAAAAAAAATACATCATTGCCGCTTTCCTAAATCCTGGAGGAATCACAAAAAAAAAAAAATCTTGAATTTAATGAGAAGGAAAAAGTAAAATTACAAAATCGTTTTACATTTTTGAACAATAATTTAAATTTTTACGCGATTTTCTTTTTATTCAGAATATGAAAGGTTGCAATTTGCAAAGAAGTATTCAGTATAAGAGTAGGCACTTAACAGCGGGTATATAGTTTATAAATCTTATATAATTAAACACATATGCGACCGACACAAACATATAAAGGTTTTTTTTTTATATAATTTATATACCACAGTAGGTAATATCACATAACAATAGAAATGAGGTCTCCGTTTTGTGCATGTTCCTAATTCTAATATACTCGTTGAATACGTCATAAATAATTTATGTTTTACTTGTAGCCATAACATATTAAGTAAGTATATGATGACAGAACAGAAAAATAAAAATTAATACCAAGTGACCTCAAAAGTGGTGGAATTATTTTTCACATAAGGACCAATCAATAATTATTATTCAATTCTGTTAAATAGTTTTTTTTAAACGATATCAATTATGTAATTGTTAAATTATATTGTTTGTCGAATACTTTAGTATATTATAGTAATGAACTAACTTAAATGAGTAATTAAACTAAAATTATCATTTGTTTCAATTGTTGTTGTTTTTTTTTATTTACCAATAAATTGTATTTCTATTTTTCTAGTAAATATATTTGAAAATTCATTAAAGATTTTTGTTTAATATTTCTGTCAGTGTCAGCAGCAAGATTGATTTTGCTCGGATTGAATTTCTGGGATAAATTTTCGATAGAATGCTTCAATTGTGATCATATTCCGTATATGACTCAAGCGTGATGTGCTTTACGCACGGCCTCCAGGATAATTATATTTGAAGCAAAGTTAATAGCGAGCGAATAAGCAAGCAAACAGGTAATAACTCTACAAATGGGATGATATAAATGTAGTTTTTATGACTCACATCACGTTTAAGATATATACGGAATATGACCAAAGTTGCAGCATTCTATCCGAGCAAGAATAATCTGCTGCTGACACTTATTTCTACAAAACAGTTGCATTGTTAAAAAAAGAAACAGAATTTCAATTTTTAATATCCCAAACATAATAAAAGCACTTCTAATTATGGCCTCCTTTGGTTGTGGTTTAATTTAAATTCCCTTTAAATTAATAATTAATTAATTAATAATATCGATTTTGAGCTTCTTTTTCAGATATTGAAACATAATATTTGCAATGATATTCGTTGAAACATAAAATATATTTTCTACTTCTATAATTCATACGATTGACATCCAATATCCAAAATATAAAATAACAATAATATATTATAATTACTCACTGATGTGTTGTCACATTAAAAAATAGATGACTGTACTGTGGTGCTGAATCTTCAGGACCGTGTGGTGATGGAAAGCTCATGGTCAGCATAACTGGTTTTCTTTGATTTTGTTGTTTCGATTGTCTCAAAAATGCAATTGAATCATTTGCAATTAAATCTGGATAATAGTCCTAGAAACAAAAATTTCTATAAAATAATTTTAAACAGAAAGCACCAAGATGGTGAAGTCTAATAACCAAAATGAATCAAATTACTTTTGCATAATCGAAACCGTGTTTAATTTTTTGTCCATTCATATTAATACTGTAATTGTAGTATTTGGAGTTCATAATAAGACCGCCCCATTCTCGCCATCCGGGCGGTATATACGATCCATTATATTTATTCAAATATTTTCCAAAGTATCCTTTTTTTTAATAAGAATTATTATAAATAAACAATTGAAAAATAATACTGTACAGAAAAGAAGAAAAAAAAAACATTGAAGAATATTAAATAACATACCAGTACGATAGCCAGCGTTCGATAAATATGTTGCAAATGACCTCGTTTCATGTGTTGCCTGCCATAATGTACTCGAACAATTATCATTGTTTGTAAATACCATATGATTGTGTACATAAACACCAGTTAATAATGATGATCTAGATGGACAACACATCGGTGTCGTTGTGTATGCATGACGAAATTCAGCTCCACCATCTCGAAGTAAACGTAATGTTCTGGGCATAAAATTTAATGAGCCTGCATACAAACAATAAAAAAAATCATGAATAAGAAATATTTATAAATTTTCTCAAAGAAAACGTATTTTATATCAAAAAAAAAAAAAAAAAACTATTTAAATATTTAAATATTATTATTAAACTGACCCAATTCAACATCCTGATCATCCGTTAAAATTAAGATAATATTTGGTTTACGTTCTCTGAATGCATGAAATGCATTTGCTGGTACTTCAGGTGGAATACTACCGATTCCATTTCCAGATTTTTTAACACGATATCCATTATTATTTAAAGGTCGTACATCACCTTTTCTATTCGTATGTGTAGCATTTATACCAACCAGCATAATCATCAACATCAATATCACCATAATCAAGAAACTTTTCTTTACGGTAAATCGATAAGACATTTTAAATATATATTTATTATTTTCGTCGTTTCAATAAATTACTTATATGTATAAGTATTTATCTGTATTATTAAACGATGTTTTTAGAAATATTTATAGCATCATCTCGTAACAGTTTTATGTTCTTTTAAAAAAAAAAAATTAACTTTAGGCAGTTTAACATTAAATTATTTATTGTAGGTTGAGTTTATTATGTTGATACCGATGTTATTATTCAATATTATAGGTATTATATAATGAAAAAACTGGAATGTAAAATATATGCGCGCTTGTCTTGTGTAAGGGCTTTAAATCAATTACACTTTCACTTTATTCTTTGTGACATATTTTTCCTTGTGATATCTTCGTCTATGTAAAACATTTTAAATGAATTATTTATTATGAATGGCTCGTATTCTCATTTATAACAACAACAAAAAAAAGAAGAGAAAAGAAGCATAAACATTAAGGCTTTATCACCAAATAATGTAGATCAATAGAACATTAGATTTTCTTGAATGTGTTATGTTATTTAAAATGAAGAAAAAATAGATTGAATTATTTATTAATTAATGTGAACGGTGTTCGTCACAATGTCAGGTAGGTACTTTAATTACAAAATTAATTTTTAACTAGTTTATTCTTTGTGTTCATGGTATTTCTGTTAAAAATGGATTATTTATTTAAGAAGATTTTCACACTTCTTGTTTTCAATTGAACATAATCTAAATTTCAGATGGAAATCATTAGACAATGAATAAGAATTTAAGAAGAATGTTTGGGCGGCACCTTTGATAAACAACTAAATTATTTTGACAAATTAATGCGAAAGCGTCACGATATAGCCGACAAAATGTTAATTAAAAACGTGCATTTTTAATTATAATTACCACAGATTTCATAAATCCAAACAACATCAACGATTACAAAGAATTCATTATCAGTTTTTTTTTAATTTGAGATTTTAACTGACCGAGAATTTGATTGAATGGTTAAACTGCAAATGAAAGTTAAATTTAACAGTTAGTTACGTTCATCAAATAAAGAAAACCATATCTTAAATATTATCTATAAAGCATAACCAAAAATGAATATGCGTATCATCAAATTTTTCTGAATTTTCTCCATCTGTGAAAGATTAAATTTATGTGCATTTAATCATTTCATAATTTTTACGACAATATTGTTTTTCGTTCATCATAAGACAAAATCTATTAAGAAAAATAAATAAATTGTAACAAAGACAGTTTCACAATCAAAGTAAGAGTTTGTAAGTAAGTAAAAAGAGAAAAGCATATTAAATATTTAATCAGAAAAGAATCAAATGTTTTGATAGTGAAAAAAAATAAATAAATAATAATAAATGAATGTTAATTTAATGGAAGTTATCCAAATACGTTTTATCTTGTCTATGATAGAAACATTAATTAATTATTAATTATATGAATTGTTTATAACGAAAATGAAACGAAAAAAAAAATAAAATAAAATGTAGAGAACCCAGAACAAGAAGAGAAAAAAAGAAGAAGGATTTATCATAAATCATTTTTATAAATCAGTCAGCATCTGTTGAAATATTGGTAAAATTAGCGATTGGAGCCTAGTTTGTATGTTTTAACATAAATATGTTTAGTAACCATTCAATCATTAATAAAACACAACGAAATGAATAAAAAATTGAAAAAAAAATGAAAAAAAAATTTAGAAACAAGCTATTAAAAAAGAGTTATAAATGTTGTGATATTGTGGGTAGCCGGAAGACGTAGGTCGTAGGCAAAGTAGTAAGTAAATAAATATATATTATGTACTTAAAACTCTCTATATCTATTTAAATGTTTAGCTGGTATTTATTGTATGTGCAGGTATTTTGTAAAGCATGTTAAATTAAATTGTTAATAATAAATATTTATTTCTTTACTAATTCTCAATAATTCATAATCTACGCATGACATGACCATCATTAAAACACTTATGATCTGAATTGTGTATATATTTGCATTTGAAATTAGTTTCTTTTTTATGTTTATTTTTCTATTTTTGTGTTGTGTTCGTGAAAATGGTTTTTATTGAAATGCATTTATTAATTAATTATAATTAAGTATTGTGGGCTATTTTTCTTTCTATTCTTGATTTAGAATCAATTCATATATAAATTATTTATATGTCAGACAAATAGACGCAACGACATGAATTGTGTAGGACGACATAATGTCCAACATGTCAACTTCTATATACGATACCTACTTAATTGTGTTGTGATGTTACGCGATGAAATTATACATTTTTTTTTTTTTTTTATTAATTTAAATAATCAGAATATGAAGAAGGATATAACACCATAATTTCGATAAACACAGTTTGTCCACTTAATATGACCAGACCATACTGTATTAGTACAGCATATAAATCAAACGATTTTAAGCATATAAGAGATTTGCATTTTAAAAACAATACACAATGCATTTAATCAAAGTTTTAATTGAGCGAGTGTCTCAAATTGTCGAATTACCTGTGATTCTTGGATTATACAAACTGCTACCTGCATTTTATCTGAATAAATCTATTAAAAAAGCAAGCCTGGGACTATCGGTATCGAAACGTTACTGATACTATCGACCGATACTTTTTGTGGTATCGGTATCGGTATCGCGATACTTTTCAAATATCGGTATCGAAAGCACTGTTTTGGTAGCGATACTTCTAATTAAAATTTCGTAAGGGTGGACCCTAAGGTTTTTTTTCTAATTTTTTTACTTTTTCAACTATTTTTTGTTTTTTAAATATCGGAAAAAGTATCGAAAAGTGTAATCGATAGTATCGGCGATAGTATCGACGATACTAAATTTTTATAGTATCGATATCGGTAACGCGATACTTTAAAAAAGTATCGGTCCCAGGCTTGAAAAGTGTTTATCGTTACATACAACTTTTAAAATACAATTTTTGTGTCTCTCGATATAAATGATTAAATAATCATAATTTTGTTGATTCCGATGATCATATTTACTACACACGACTGTTATTTGAAAAAAGCTTTAGTAATTATGTATACCTACCATAGAAGAAATACTGAACAATTGAATTAAAAATAATCCTGAATATATTTTAAATATCTTTGATGTTTATAGAATGACAAATAAAAGCATTAAATTAGGGATGTAGAAATCACATTATTAAAATATTTTTAAATAAAACTAACTCATGTAGAATGTGTAGTAAATATATAGTGATTTACAGATTGATGTACTTATATGCATAAAAAACCTATTCTATTATTTAGTTATAGCTGGCCATCATTTTAATATACTTTTAAGAAATACTATTATTACACTTAAATAAACACTTCTTTTATTTTTTGTTTTGTTTGCATAATTTACACAAATATAAGAAAGACCTATTTTTCTTTTTTGATAGACTGACGCACAGGTACAACTCAAAAAAAAAATTACATAATCCATAAAACATCCTTCTTTTTTTTTTGTATCCCACTCTACCTACTTAACAACATCAACAATCTATATATAAACCATATTTGATATTAAAAATAGAGGCAATGAACATTTATTATTAATGTACAATAATGGATAAAACGAATCGATTTTCTTTGTTAAGAATATGAAAATTCAGAAATCTAACAATATAAATGCGGTGTATTATAAATCGAAAACTTTAAATATGAAATAGGTAAACATTGATCTGATTAGGAGTAAAGAAAAATTGGCAGCATAAAAATATTTATGGATTAAATATTTTCTCGTAACCTTTATTTTATTTTATTTTATTTTATTTTTTATCTTTTATCTTTTATTTAAATGACATTCTTTTCCGGTTGTATAAACAACATTTTTATCTTTTATTTCGTTACTAATACATTAATGGATTATGATGCGTGATATTGAGTGTCTTTGATTTTATATATAATATTGTTTTGTTAGGTAAGTAGTTGAATCAATGTGTATTTATTGAGTTTGTCAAAAGAAATAATGGCAATAATGATTTCTATATATACATATATTAATTGTTATGTGTACACAGTGCTACACACCATAATATACTCTACTTTTGGCATTCGCTTAAGCATTATGTTGATTCTATATTCTGTGTGATAGCACAACAAAGACATTCATTTATCTTTCCTTTCCATTGTAGTCTAAAGTTCTTTCAATAACACACGATGAAATAACGAAATTCTCTCAATGAAAATTGTTGGTCATCTTCCATCTTCATTATCGGTCAAGATATAAAAATCATTACCTCTCCGAAAATATTTATGGAAACTTGAATCAAAGAAAAATTATATGTTTCAGATAAATTTTGATATGCAGTCAAATAAATGTATTGGATATGAAATATATATCATCATTGATTAATCGCATACTTATGCCGTAAATAAAATACAGTTAAAAATATTGCAAATAAAATGTTTGTTTACTACAGGATGTTGTGCAGCCATTATAAATTTCAAAGTGAAAAAAGAAAATAAACGAACTTTAAAAAAATATGACTGGCGCCAGGCAATACAAATAAATTCCACAAAATATACAAATTTATAAAATTCTCAAATCAAGAAAAATCATATTGTGTAAGTTTTCATGTTCCTAATCTTCTTGTTATTGAAAATTTCTTAATCTTTTTGTTTTTGTTTTTTCACAGTTCAGTTGGGCATTTGAAAAATTGTGAATCATTTTTATAATACTGCAGCGGCATATTTGGCAATCTGATCTGACTCCATTCAATTTATTAATTCAATGTGTGCAGTATTTTGTTTATGTAACTCTAGCGTATAAAAGAGACTTTGATACAAAGCAAAAAAAAAAGAAAAGAAGAACAAAAAAAAAACGATTTATAGTTTCGTTTTAAGTAAAACAGGAAATAGTGAAATACAGTATGCTTATTAGTCGCTTTTATCGAATTACTGATTTAATACTTTAAAATGCTTGTTTGCAGGAGTTTTACATGTTTTATTTATATGAATGTTGATGACAATGATTAAAAAACATGCTATTTTATATTGTTTCGCATGTTTAAAATTTCATGTTTAAAAATCTTTTACCGTAAAAATCTATTGGAAAATGTGAAAATTCACAAACTAGCAAACAGTCACAAGTATAATTATTGTTTCTATGCTTTTGCATAGTGAAGAAGTAAACTATATATATGCAAAATCAGACCATGGAAACTCACAATGTAAAACACGTATGATTTTATTCAATGTATGAGTACATTACATATGCTATATGCCAAGATATACATTTCGTTTACACTGGAAGGGTAACTACCAAATTTTCCGTAGGATTTACAAAAAACAATTCAACAAACTTATTAAATAAATAGATATATAATTCAATATTTATTAGAATTTGTTAACATTAATTAAGAGCCCAAATATTACCTGGAAATTATGTTAACATAACGGCAACGTGGCCTTAGTGGTGAGCGTTACTATTAAAAAAACACAAAAATAGTAAAGAAAAGAAAAGAAATATAATATATAAAAAGCAAATAGCATTTTTTCGGTATTTTGCCAGATTAAATTTTCTTATTTTTCTTTGCTTCATTCATTTGATTTGCGCTGTAAGTACTTTAAATAATGTTCTCAAATAAAAAAAACATAAAATTTTGAAATTATAATTGGATGTAATTAATTGCAGAAAATTCTAATTAAAAGACATAACAAAATAAATTCTTTCTTTACATATTTTCAGCTATTCAGCCATCAAGATAAAATATATTTTTCAAACGTTTAATTTCTCATTTAACAAAAAAAAAATGTATATTTATTAATCAAGTTAAAGGAAAGATATTCTAAATCACATATTAATTATATTGTTTATGAATTACGAGTGTCTGATGATAAATCTTACGCGACTTCTGTAATGATAATTTTATAGTTGAAATTCGATTAAATCGAATCTTTGCCGAGCGAATAAGTATTAGATTATTTTAATACTTACTGTAATTGCTTTAATTTAACAAATCCAATAAAAAAAGAAAAGAAAAATGAAAAATAAATTGGATGAGGGCAAAATTAAAACCTGATTAAGTACTTACTTTAATATTTCAGTAGATTGCCCAGGCATTATAGATAGTTAAGTTAATTCAATAACATTTATTGAATCACTTTGGCAAAACTAATTAAATCTTTTCAAATGGAAAAAAATTGAAAAACGTTATTTATTTCATATCTCATGTTGTATCGAATCGTCTCATAAAACATTTATTATATTTTCTATAAAAATGTACCAAGTCTTTAGTAATATAATACTAAATACCCGATTAAATGTTCATAAATTGAACAACAACTTTATATTTACTCTATTTGACCGCAGGTATTAAGAGGGATTTACCATTACGAATTTATTGAATGCGATTTTTGTGTTGGGTTAAAAGTTTCTTATTA
>JAABKK020057452.1:0-10725 GCA_011634745.2 Catotricha subobsoleta
TTTATCCTAATTATCACCAGATGAGAGGGGGGGAACCAAAATCTGAAAAATTTCGTGTTTTTTCGGAACACCCTAATGTGGAGCGATGAATATAAAAATATTTTAAAGAAATAAATGTACATGTAAATACCTAAAGGAAAATAGATAAAATGAAGCTTGTCCCAATGAATTGGCAGCTTGTTTAATTCAGTTTAAGAATTTTATTCTGAAGATGTCATATTTAAATATTGAAAACATATAAAAAAATTATTAAAACTATTTGTTGAAAATTGAAAAAAAAAGTGTTTTTTTTAACTAATTGATTATCTAATATAAAATTTATATTTATGCTTAAATTTATTTACGGCCGTGATTTAAAATTTTCATAAATTTTTATAATTTACTGCGAACGTTTCTCTTTTCCAACAATATATCACCACCTATATTTTTCAATTATTTTGTCAAGCATTATTTAATCAAACGAAATATTTTTTTGGCACAATTCACCAGAAAATTTAAGCCATATCGTTGGAACCAATTCAGCTGAGCTGCTATCATCTATTATTTTGATTATGTAATATATATAGGCCTATTTTCATTTTATCATGCCATGTGGCAGCATGGCAGGTATATACTATTTTATATACTGTTGCCTTTTTATACGGTTTTGGTTTATACTGATTACTGGATGTATGCCAAGTTAAATGTTTACGCTGTACTCGAAGACAGCAGCAGCTCATGGCATAAAGGTTTTCTTTTCCTAAAATATTATTGTTTAGAAAATTGGAATGAGATTGTTTTATTTTGTTGTGTATTTTGTTTGTTATTGCATTTAACGTACCGTACCACAGGTATCTGAAATCTTGAATTGACCGAACCAAAGAAAATTTATTATCAGAACTAGGAAATGTACAATTTTACTAACGAAAATGTTTCTATAATTTAAATTTATAGTTAAACCACATAAATATATCTAATATATCAATAAGTATACGTAAAAAATAAATATTATAAATGTATTTGTATATGCCTTTATACGCCAATAGCTCATTTTCAAATTATTCAGTCGGTAAACCTTTAAATGATTTTCTTTTGAGTAATTACTTGAATTTAGAAAAATTCGTGTAGTGGAAAAACCAAACCGAAATCAAAATGAAAAAAAATTAATGATTTTTGTTTTTTTTCTTATCATATATTAGAATCCATAGACGCGGGACTCATAGACGCGGACTCATAGGCGCCGTGCTCAAAGGCTCGAGCCCCTGTACTTAAATCGAAAACATTAAAATGTATTAATTAGTCCCTGTACACAAATTGAGCAATGTTCGATAAATGTATTTTAGCCCCTGTACCACTTACCACCTGTTCAATGTTTGAATTAGACTCTGTATTCTAAATTTCTAAGTGTGGCGAAGAAGACCTTTTTTTTTTGCTCATGAAAAATATTTTTGCCCTTGTACTCTTTTGCAAGTGTCGACGCCTATGTATTAGACAGGGCCGTACCTACTAAGAGGCTCGTGAGAGCTTAGCCAGCTCTAAAATTATTAGAGCCAGCTCTAGGAAAAGCAAAAAAAATAGAACATTTTTCAAGTGTTCCAACGTACAGCGCGGTTTTCTTCGCGGTTTATGTGTATGAATAGTAACTTTTATGGTCTTTCTGTGTTTTATTTCAAATTTAGTTTGGCAACCACGACCAATCTATTCTAAAAGCAATTTAAACCACGTATTCATAAAATATTATATTAAATATTCGGGGCTTAGTCAGCTCTGTGATTTTGCGCTGGTTACGGCCCTAGTATTAGACAGACATAAACCAAATTTTCGTTCTATTTAAAGTGCAATTAGTTAGTGGATATTTTATGAATGCGAAATTAATTTATCACTATTGCATGAATGTAGGCATTAGATCTATGAAAATTACAAACAAAAAGACAAAATTTCACAACCAGTACCTACTTGATTTTTTTTTTTTTTGTCAAAAATGAACTAAAAAACATATTTAAAACGTGCTAATGTAATTTTCAAAAATATTCTGCTGAGTCATCGTATTTTCTTTTTCTCACTTTTAATATGTAAGAGAGATAGATTATTCAAAGCAAAAGGTATGAAAGGGATTTCCATTCAAAACATAAAGACACTGACAAAGCACTGAGAGTCTTAGATAAATTTGACCTAGTTTCCTATATTTACTATTTCATCTATATATATTTCTGTTTAATATATTTTTGATTATGGATTGACTTCAAATTTCAATCACTCTAATAAAGAATATAGTTTTAATGTGACTATTGATGTGGCAATAAGAAATATCTACATCAATTCAATAAACTATTTGCGCAACTGAAAGTAAACATTAAACCACAAGCTAAACTATATTATTATATGTCTTTAATTTATTTTATCTGTTTCCATATTATTTACGTTTAGGTTTAGATAGATCGATGTCTTTTTCCATAAACAAATTTATAAAGCAAGGCTTTAATAGTGAAAAATATAAAATAAAAAAAATCTCGATAAAAGTGTCTATTTTGTTAAGTGAAAAAAAGCGTATGTAGTAAAAGCTGTTACAAGAGATTTATATTATTAGAACCGTTTTTACATTTTTCAAGCATTTGATAAAATAACAACAACAGACAAAAAAAAGTAGCTTTAATTGCTTTGGATTGTGTGTTGGTTTTGTTTATGCTGTTTTTTTTTTTTTTGTTTTGTTGGAATTTACCGTATAAAGCTTTACGTATACCGAATTATAAACATTCAAATACAATATATACATAAATAAATGTATAGAAACCCGTGCACCACTGTACGTTCAACAAGATAACAAAAACAAAAACAAAAAAAATTGTAGACTTAATTGAGAGATTACATTTGAGATTTGACTATGTTTATTGTTAGCAATTTTCAGTAGCCCATTCCTAATGTTTTAGATCATTTATTTATATGATTTTAGTTGAAAAATGATGTTATCGGTAAATTCGATTTAAAAATCCAATTAAAGTCGAAATTATATTGCTTATAGATGTGGGTTTATTGTATCTAATCTTAAAATACCATCATAATCATAGATGCCACACGCTGCGGGATGGGTACATTTATGAAAAGTATGGTACAGTGATTTTAAATATTCTTTTAAAAAAAAAGTCCACTATACAAAAAAAAAAGCGGGTTTTTAACTAAGAAACACGTAAAAAATAATACTATTAAAATAACACACCACCTCTTTCCCGTGTACATCTATCTATCTATATGATCATGAGCTTTATTAAAGTTTATGAGTCGATAGACAAGTTTTTCAAATAATTATTTTTTAGCATTCGTCATTTCAATTAAAATTTCTTTTTTTTTTAATGATACTTGACAATTTTGAACAAATACTTAAATAACGAATATCGTTTTCCTTATAAGAGAAGTCTCCCTTTTTCAAGAACATTCACCTTTCGTAAATTTTTATAGAGAAGTGCAATTAAATACATTATTCAATTATACCAAACTCAGTAATACAATCAAACGGCTAATAATATTTCGATTTTAATAATCTAATTAAATTTCTTTCTCTTTTTTATTGTAGGTACCTATTCCTATATATACTTTTGTAACAATTAAAAGTTTTCAGTTATATATTTAATTTTTAACTATCTATCTTTTGGAATTGAATTCACTATAAGTACAATATTACAATCTATATCTTTGTATATTTAGTCTACCTAAAACCTATATATGTCTAGTCTATATATATATTTGCACACGCTACACGCCACTTGTAAACTTTCTCCGCTATATTCGGGTGACCGGATATTTTGAATAAAATTTGATCTTTAAACTTTTGGATGCCAATCAGACTTTTTATAATTTATAATACTAATCCTAAAAAACATAAATTATATGTATAAAAAACGAATATTTTTGACAATTAAATAAGAATACATATTTCGATGGTGACAGCTCATTTCGCCGACAACTCATTTTGCTGACACAATCATTTAATAGTGCATGCTTCCTTTCTTAAAGTAAGACATAAAATATTAGTGTATGCTTCCTTCCTATTGGTGTATTTTAATGTTATATGATTTCTTATTGGTCGATCAACTTACAGTGCGCAACTTTCAACACCACTTTCAACGACTCTAAAGTCTAAACAAACACTTATTATTTTACTTCTCGTTAAATAATTGTATCGGCAAAATGAGTTGTCGGCGAAATAAATGGTCGGCAAAATTATTTTCGGAAAAATGACGTGTAACCAATTCCTATCTACTATATATATTATAAACAATATACTTTTCTCGAACCCATATATTTCGGTTCGCCTTCAGTTCCGGAACAGGAACGAAATATAAACAAAAATTGGAACCGAAACAAATGGTCCTGCAATCCGTAAATTAAACTATTTACATCAGTATAAAGTCAAAATATTAAATTGATACCGATAGCCATTATCGGAAAAAACATCTAACGGAAATGGTATCGCCGATAATGCTTTTAGAAAACTGAAAGTTGTGATGGAGCTGTCTATTAAATACAAAAGATAAGTGCATATATTCATTATACATACCAAAGAACAGATTGATATTTTATGAAAAATTATATCATATTTTATGATCACGAACACGATCACAAATAACATTTAGAGCCTGTGAAACAATTCGTTTAAAAATGATATAAATCTTCACAAATTTCTAATAGATTATGTGCAAACAAAACTTATTAATATTCATTGGGTGTATGTATTGACGTTTAATTTCATTGTTTTAGTGGTGTTCTTTTTACATATTTTTTCTGCTCTTGATAGCGATAGGATACAATTTGTACAATACTACTAAAGTTTTGTACACAAAACAAGTGTGTGTGAGTGTAGTTTGATCTACATAACGCATAAATTTCACTTATCCAGAGCAAATTCTATATCAAGAGCAGAAAAAATATGTAAAAAGAACACAACTCTTATGTCGTTTAAAAAGAGTTTGACGTTTAGACTGGAATTAAATGTCAATCCGCTAAAGTTTCGGTAAGTTTTTTTTTACACAAATGCACGCGATCAATTTGTTTGACGGGCATATAAACGTTTGTCACCCTACATATATGTAATGAACAGAATAATATAGATCGCGCAATGAAATTAGCACAATTAGCGAAAAGTAAAAGTCTAATGTGCTGAAAACAGCACAATTTGAAATGTTTTTCGTTTAATTAGATGAAAAAATAAAAAAAAACTCTTCAATGATGGTAAAATGTAATAATGTATATACTTACGTAGGAAAATAAAAAGAAATTAGACATTTTGTTTGTTTAATTATTATAACTATTTGTATATTGTGTTGTGTAAGCTGTTATATAACTTATAAAAAAAAAGTATCTTAATATTTAAGCATTTAGTAACTAATTCCTATTGGTAATCATAATAGTATTTATATATTTAAATGTACATACATATTAAATATTTCTAAAAGTACTTAGACCAACCGCATGCAAAATTTACCCCAAATTCTTTGTGGGGGTTTCTATATATTAAAAATATCGCTAAAAACTACTTCATATAAAAAAAGCGTGTCTCGCTTGCTAATGACTTTTAAAGTCAAACGGTATATTATTACATGGATTGGGTACTAAAGACTGAGAACTACACTATGAAGGCAAAAATCTTTCATTAAGCATCGACAAATTCATGTCGGTTTATTATACATTTTAAATTAAGGCACTTTTAAAGTCCACCGTAAAATGTAAAAAGTTTTTTTTAGTGACTTAAATAAATGTATTCTTTTTAATTATATTCTATTCAGTTATTCATAAATATTCTTAAATTTTTTTATTTTGATTTCAGTTCTTCTTGCGAAATAATATACAAATTTGAGGTATTCTAATCTTAAATTTTTCTTTTTGCATTTAGTTTCCCCGCTCCTTCGCCTGTTTTCACAAAATATACCCTTCACCATCTGAACGTTCATTTCATATAATAGACAGCCCCCTACTTAATTAAACATTATAAACTAAATAAAAATATCATTTTAACAAAAAATTAAAATGATATTACGTGGTCTTGTGCTTGCTTGAACGAGCATTAAATATACAATTAAGATTTTATCTTCTTTGAATTATATATCCAATACTTATATGTATATAAAAAAAAGCATTTATACATATAGAAATGTATATTTAAAACAAGCAAATAAAATAAGAGGTTAAGAAAGCACAAAAAAAAAAAAGGAAAACGAAAAAGAAATTTTTTGAACATTTTTGACACCTTTTTCGTAATTGTTTGAAACTCGTATTAAAGTTTCTTCAATAAAACTTCGTGTACATCGTACACACAGTAGAGAAACTTATGCAGTTTGTACATAGAACAAGTTTTTATCGAATTGAAAATATACCAATTTTTTCTTAAAAGTTTTTAAGTTTTTGTTTTTTTTTTTATTTTCTCTTTGCTATCTTGTTTTATATGCAACTCAAACACACACACACACACACACACAGCTGACATGTTTATGCGATTTCAAAAAGTAGGATATGAAAGTTTAATGTTTTCTCACCGTTAAATAAAATTTTCAATATGCCGCATATAAACTTAAACCAAATTTGTTATATCAGTTATTATATATATATGCTCATAATAGAAAATATGTAACAAATAAATACTCATTCATAATAGATATAGATAATCCTGTGTAAATGGGGCTCCTGTATAAATGGGGCAAGATTTTCAAAGTTGTAGGAAATTGTCTGAAACGTATAGCGCACATAAATTTTTTCCATTTTCCGGCTTTTCCATTTTCAACCTGTCTAAATGGGGCGCCCTAGAAAAATCGAGCGACCGAAAACGCCAATTAGTGTATATTTTTCTGTGTAAATGGGGCAATCAGAAAAAAAAATTAAATTAAATTTCACGCTCTCTTTTAATCTTCAAAATTTAATATTTCAGCAATTCTTTGGTCTTTTTGATTTTCAACATCGTCAATAGTTTTAGTTCGGAGGTCGCATTTATTGACTATAGGCGCTTTCAATATATCCGCAGAACTGAAGTCCTTCAGTTCCTCACATCATAATTGCTGTTCTATTTTACTGAATAATCATGGTAATGGCGTATAAGTTAACTAAACGAAGACGCTTCACGTAAACTGTCCGAAGGGTTTTAGCTCTTCAGTTGTAAAAATGAAACTCCTTCATCTCTTTAAAAGCAAAGCTGATGAGCTATCAAAAACTGCCGCGTATATTTTACAGATGAGCGTCATTTTTGAACCGAAGACACTTCACTTCTTCAGATAAATAGATGTTGGTTAAAAATAAATACGGAAGAAGTCTTGACAGCGAGTTTTAAAGAATTTTAATGTGCACAATGCGCAATATGTCTTTTATTATTATTTTTTAAAAAAACCTGTGTAAATGGGGCGCCCCAAAAAAGTCATGCGACGGACAATGCCCCATTTAGACAGGTTTACCTGTATCACTAAATAATTGTTCTTTTTTGCAAATATTAAAGATTTATGAATTACAAAATGGTAAACTCCAATATACATAAAATGCGTTATTATAATGAATATCCGATTATTGTTATCAAGGACCTTTAGGGAAATAACTAAAATGAATATAGCTTATTTAACAGTTAAACCATTACTTTATTATAAGTAAAAGTAAGGAACAAAAAAATAAAATGGACGAAAAGAATCGAATTATCCTTTACATAAATCTGCATCTCCAACATTTACTGCATATCTAAATTAAATTTAACATAAACAGTTAAACACGTATCAGATTAAACTCAAAATTAATTATTTCAGTTCACAGAACTGTTTGCACAGCACAAGACTATAGCTTTCCAATGATGGCAAGATTATTATAATATTGCTTAGAATTTTTTTTTCAATTCGCTAAAAATTTGAAAATATTTGTTGCAAATAATGATTCTTGAGAAATAAGCGATAAATAGGTGATATTTGAAAATGTTGTTGCATATTCATAGAGAAATGATATTTATTTCTATATATTTTTAAAAGAATCTATCATAAAGGGCAACTCTTCTTGGGCGCTCCATAGCTTAGAGGCTAAAGCCGACCGGCAATCGGGAGATCGTGAGTTCGAGTCTAACTAGAGGTTGAATTTTTTTCATAAAGAAATTCCGTCTTAATTTGTGTTTTGATTTTATTAAGATGTTTTTCTTGACCTCAATTTAACTGTTGGACAACAAAATTACAAAATAAAGCCACATACTGTCCCACTCATACGCATGACATGTCTTGTATGGAACATGAAATGGCAATTATTGTAAAAATATTTTTGAATTTTTACATTTTCCCTCAAAAAAACTCATAATATTTTATGCAGCTTCGAGGTTTTTTGAGGTTTCTTTCTATTTTGACATTGAATTATATTAGTGTGCGCGTATTTTTTAAGAAAATGTATATTTGTGATATGCGAGAACAAATACGGGCGAGGGAGAACGTATGTTTCTGCAGTGAGGTTTCTTCAGTAAATTTTTGGCCATGTGAATTAAGCTTAAGGGCAAAAGATTTACTATTAAAGCGGTATCACACATACTATCATATGATAGTAATTACTATCATATCTTCGTAATTTTTGGAAGGGTTGGTAATACTAAGCATGTTTGAACACATTACCAACATAATTTTGAACATAATGGCTAACCCTCGCAAAAATTACGAAGATATGATAGTAATTAAATTAGTATTAATGTAATTAAAAGTATGTGTGATACGGCTATTAGATGTCAAATGTATAAGTTAACTGTCATTACTCGATATTTCTTTAACAGAAGATGTTATAAATACATATTTTAAATTATTTCAAAATTAAAATCAACTTTATATCTCACCTCAACAAAAATGGCCCGATAAAATAATAATTTATAATTTATACTAAATAAATGAAACAAATTCAAGTACTATAATGTGTAGTAATGAATGAATGTGAAATGAAAATTTTATATGCTTTTTAGCTTATAATAAATCTTCTTTTTCTTCCTATTTTTTTTTTCTTCTTTTTTTTTTTAGTAATTGTTCTATGTATAAATTTAAATATAAATTGTGCTCGTTGATGGTTCTGTTGTATTCAACATTAGTGTGTACACTGTACACTGTACAGTACAACACAATCCACATAATAGGTTACTAGTTTGCTAGACCATAGCCCATATGTATAGAATAGCGATGTTATATTTATAATATTATACAAAGTGCTTGTATGGAATAGAGGATAGAGACGGGTGAATATGAGATATATATATATAAATATTTATGTATATATGTGAATATGGAAATATATAGAAGTGTAAGCGTGTATATAAAAGCAGCAAAAATAAATTTAACATTCATTCGTGGAATTTAGATTTAATATAATGTGGTATTACTTTATTTGCTAAAGCGATGAAAATCATCCAGGCTTGCCACCTAAGAGCTTAAAACTTATGGTAAATACATTGTAATGATTATAACTTAATTATTTGCTTGGTATATGTTTTTTTTTTTATATAAATTAAATATATGTATGATAACAATTAGAAGTCTAAAAGAGTAAAAGATTTTAATTAATCTATTATTTTTCATATCATATTTTATCATTTTTCTTAATACGTTTTTTTTTAAATTTATTTTTTTGTGTCTATATAACAAAAATCGAAATATTTGAATATTGAAATATTGAAATATTGGAAAATATTGGAAAATATTGATGCAAATATCCGAATAATTCATTTATTTCACAATTTTTTTTGTTTTTATTTTAAATCTGTGTTAAAATACACTATAAATTAACTGTTTGATAGAATATTTAGATCCATTAATAACTAATACAGATAGCACTTAAGAGTAAACAGGTGGGTGAATTCACAGTTAGGTAGTTTAGTCACGTATCGTAATTGATTTTTTCGATTTAATCATATTTGGTTTTAAATATCCTATATGCAGCCATTCCATACGAAACCGACCAAAAAAAAAGAAATATTCACATCGACCCTCTTCGATTTCAAAGATTTTATACGGTTAAGAAAGCATTATCAAAAATAAGCAGACCTGTTTTGTTACCTTTCCAAAACACCCATAAACTTAATTAATATCGATTGAGTCGTCGCTGATATATGATTTTTTTGAAACAGACCCAAAAAGTCATATTTTCATATTTTCTAGTCGCACCTACAGGCAAACGAACAGAAATCAAATCTAAAAAAAAATACTGATCTTATTTTTGATAAGATTTCTAAAAAGTATAAAATCTTTGAAATCGAAAAGGGTCGATGTGAATGGGCGTTCGGTTTCGTATGGAATAAGCTCTGTATGTTGATTTCTATTAAGCACAAATAATTGCAAAAATATAAATTAGAAACTGATAATAATATTTGAAAAATAAATTTATACAAAAATAAAATAAGTGAAGAAAAAAATAAATACGTATTATATTTAATTAAGTTTATTATCTGGTTATATTTGAAGCGATTGATTATATTCGTTATACTTAAGCTTGTTAAAAGTTCAATATTAAAGTTGAATATTTTTAATTAAAAAAAGAAAAATTATCAAAATTAGTAACCAATTTATTTATATGCACTACATGTAAGTTGTAGGGGTTCGATCTCCATATTCGGCCACTAGTTCCCGAGATTAGGGGGACGACAGAAAAAAAATATTGACCTTTAACCTTTGCCCATGACCTTTGGCAAGATTAGATTAGATTACCGTCATATTTTTTTTTTTGCGAATTTCGAGGTGCTTGCCTCAGCCATAAGGTAGAACCACATGGTTAAAA
>JAABKK020057453.1:0-10724 GCA_011634745.2 Catotricha subobsoleta
AGATGCTGGTATAAGACGTATTTTAAAAGTAATGAAAAAGAAACCAGGTTTAAAATGAGTAATATGTTATCGTAATAAAGCTTTTCTTGTATGAATTCTGTTAACTATTCATTGATTTTTTTGTGGATAAATGTATGTTTGTTTTAAAGTTAGTATATTTTATTTTTTATTAAAATAAAATTGTATATTTTTTCTTTTTGATGTGAAAGAACATTTCTTTATATATAATACCTTCACTGTAATGGGTTATCGACATAGATATATTGGTATTTTTTACCATTTACGGAGAAAATATTTATGTAAACCTTAAAAGTAGGTAATACCATATTGTTGGAATGGATAAGTTGGGTAAACATCTTTGTGGAATTTTAAAATAGAAGCTTGATAATATCAATTGTTAGAATTAGAACTATTTTTCGTTCGAGGATGTTCCAGGTGTTTTTGTTGTATGGCGATAAAAACTGCAACTCATAAAATAATCATATGCCATTTGAACTTTAGTGCTCTCGTTTAGCTGATATATTTTAACTGTAACCTGTCGCTCAGCGTAACACTGTGTCCATTGTGCTTTCGGCGTAAATTATTAGGTAACGATCTTTAATTTATCGACAGTTTTATATCAAATTATAAATATTAGTCTGTTAGTAATACGAGAGATGTCACAGCTCCTAAGGTAAATGATAAATAGTACATTTTGGTGTTGACTTTATTGTTAATATGCCAAAATCGAACAGCTGATTCACTTTATATTTACACTCACATCAGTATTGACACAATATTTATTATTATTAGAAATTACTTATTTATTATTAGATTAGGGCAAGGCTGTAAATGAGAACAATTCGTTCTTGTATTATATTGAATATTGTTAAACATATAAATAAACAACATGAAATTATATTGGAATGATGAATTTTGGTATTTTGATAAATCTGGTAAAAATCCAAGCGGAAAAGAATTTGTGACTGTACGTAAATTGTACATTGAAAATATAAACAAAACGGTAAACCAATGCAATTAATGGCATTTGATTTAAATATATTAATTTATTTACATTTTCTAAAACATCAGGAAACTTCTAAAAAAGAACTTCTGAAAAGATTTAGCAAATATGGTGACATTGAAAGCATTGAAATATTTAAACGAGAATTTAGAAATGATCGTCAAGAAGATTACTTTGCCTACGTAACTTTTAAAGATACAGAAAGTGCTTATTATGCGCTTAGAGAAACGAAACGTAATTTGAAGAAATCTCTCTTAAAAGTAATGCCAGCTGATAGTTGGAAACAACCAAGTGTGTCATTAGTAGAAGTTAATAATGATGTGGATTCGGATAAAGATGACTTAATAACTGGATTAAATGAAGATTGCTTGATAAAAATATTTGAATATTTAGATTTTGAGACGCTTGTTGTATTAGACGATGTTTGTGAACTATTTCATAATATTTTACATAAACATCTGTTCCCAAAACATAAAATGATTGAATTAAGATTTGATCAAACTGATAAAAGACCTACATATAAAAGAACGACTATATCAGAAATGAGAAGAAACCTTCGTTGCGTTGGTTATTACGTCACAGAAGCTCATTTACTATTTCATTATGAACATAAGCCACAAAATTTAGATCGGATCATTGATAAATTCGCTCAATACTTGGGACACATAGAAGTATTATACGTTGATGGGTTAGTGCTAACACAAGCAGTGCAGTTAAAACTGAAATCACTATTTACACAATTGAGAGTTTTAAAAATGTATTCCTTTATCGAACTTTATACTGATGAATTGGATCTAGTCAATATTTTTCCGAATTTAATAAAGTTAAGAATATCCCAGGACATTCAATTTGTTAATAATTCAAGACCATGGCCCAAGCTGGAGAATCTTTCAATTCATGGTTTCTCATGGTTACACGAAAATACATTGTCTATGCTATTTGCAAATAATCCACAATTAAAACGTTTAAATATAATCGCCAATCATTCGCATATTGTTTTTAAAGATATATCAATGTATTTAAAAAATCTACAAAAATTAACACTTCATAAAGGTTATCCGTATATTGATGCAGAACTACTTAAACACTTTTTGGGATTGAATAATTTACAAATATTGAAGCTACTGTATTTAAAACGTTGCAATGTCAATGGCGTTTTAAAAACATTATCGAAAATGGTACAATTAACTAATATTAAATTAACTGTTTTCTGTCGTAAAACACAATTTGCGCCAGATTATGAATCAATTATATCATTACCACGAAACTTATTGAATTTAAAACAATTCTATTTAGAATATTTTGCATTAACGGAAGAAATAGTAATTGATTTCATTACATTGGCCAAAAATTTAAAAACATTTAGCATTCGCCGTTGTGATGTTCTAATAAATGAGAAATTACTGACTGATATTTGTAACGTACGACGTCAACAATGTTTAATGGGACAAGATAAACAACTGGAACTAATCGTAAATACTTTCGATGATGTTAATGTTGATAATTTAATGCGAAACGCAGTCACAAAACAATTTTTGAAGCTGACGAAGATGGATTCAAATTTGAAATAATGTGCAATATTTCTAATATTTTAGATTAAGGTCTGCTAAATATTTTTAGTAAACTATTAAAATAATAAATTTCGATTATTCTTAAATAAATTGATGAAAATTGTATTTTGTAATATTTATTTATGGCTATGGTAGAATTCTATATAACAATAAGGTTTTAATTACGCTACACATTTATCAAGAAAATTTATCTTCGTAATTTACCTTGAATATTAGAACTTCTTATATGCTTTTAATGTATGATCGACTGTCTAAAAAATATTCCAATTCTCAAGATACATTTTCAAAATATTTTCTAAACAGAAAATGTACATGTAATCGATCTCTCTACATCTTTTTAAGATGCAACTTTGCCCTTAAAATCTTATATTGGTAAGATTATTATTCCAATTTTCAAGATAAATTTTCAAGAGAAACAAGATGTTCAAATGAATAGAATAAATAGTATAAAAATCAGTGAGTTCAATACTGTCCATTAAGGCAACTCATTAAGCAGTTCAATTAAAATTAAATATTATAGATCTATTGTATAAGTTAATAGAATCGTTAATATTTCTCACTAAAGACCTATTTTTTTTAAAAAATGTTAATGCGTCTAAGAACTGAGAGATGTCGCTTTTGTTAGTGGATTGGTATACCCTAAGCAAAATATACAAATGATTTTCGTAGCGTGTGCGAATTTGAGTCAGTATTTTTTGTCGTTAACCTGGTTAATTATTGTGAAATTTATGTATTACTTTAATCTCGTATTTATGTGCTCATTTCAGTTTGAAAAGACGGTTGCGCTTAAAAACAATTTTTCAGTATTTTTATAGTAAAATTTAGTGAAATATTTCAAATAAAATTGAATTTATAGTGGAACGATAAATTTTTCTATCTAGATGAACAAAATTCACGTAGTGCGCTTAAATCACCAACTCACAATACGAAATATCCTACATTAGTACTGCCAGTATCTCATAACAGATCGTCACAACCACATCAAACTGCTGAAAATAAATGAAGATTGCTTGATAAAAAATTTCGATTATTTAGATTTTGAGGCACTTCTTAAATTAATGAACGTTTGTGAACTATTTCGTAATATTTTACATAAACATATATTTCCAAAGTATAAATTTTTGGAAATTAATTTTGATCAAACTATCAAATCACCTTTAGCAGCAACAACGACATCGAAGCAAATGAGCAGAAGTCTTCAGTGCATTGGTAAATACATTACAGAAGTTCATTTATTATTTCATTGCCGTGGTTCATTGTGAAAAGTGAGGTAGGGTAATTTTAAAAAAAAAAGAATTTAATCATTTACCTTTTCTTCGAGTTTTATTGTGCATAAATATAGTTTTAATAAGTTTCTGAATAAATAATTTTATTATATTTAAATAAATATTTTCTTATATATAAATAAATGCATTAACTATCAATTATACTCAATATTTTGATGTTGCCAACTTTTTGGTGATTTTTAAAAGACTTTTTGTAGCAGGTTTAAGCAGTAGCTTATCCAGTTCACTATCTGCAAAATCGTCTACAATTATTTCCAGGACTTTCTGCTGTCTCACCAAAATTTGATTAGAAAGAACTTTACAAATCTTCATGACAAATGCTTCATTTATAGTTAAACCACAAACACGAACTGTGAGAGTCTCTAAATTGTTTGCTAATTTTATAATTTTAATAATTATTTGCTCCGTTAACAATAAGTTTATTAAATGAAATTCTTTTAGGCCATTAAGGTTTAAAGCTATTAATGCGACTAAGCGATAGTCTGGTATAAATATTTCTTTTTCAACCGGGTAGTTGACAATTATTTTAATATGGGTTAATTGCACGATTTTTGCTAATTGTTCTAAGATGCCATTGGTATACAGTGGATTCAAGTGGATCATCTTAAATACTCTTAAATTCTCGTTTTTCATAAGATATTTTATATGTTTTGCTTCAATATCCTCTGGATATTCGCTGAAAACTGATAATTTCTGAAGATTCTTTAAGTTTATAGAGATGCTCTGGAATATATTATTATTGTCATATGCAGCCAGTTTTAATCGTTTTAATTGTGGATTATTTGCAAAAAATATGCAATATGAATTTGCAAAATTAATAAAATTATTAATTTCCATTGATAAATTCTCCAGATTTTTCCAAGATTTTGAATTATTTAAAAAACTTAAATTCTGAGCTATTTTTAGCTTCTTTAGGTTCGGACAAATATTGACTAGGTCCATGTCATCATCATACTCACGGTTAAGAGCACGTATTTTCAAGACTTTTAAGCGACTAAACATTGGTGTAAGTCGTATAAGCATTCCTGGTGTAAGAAATAATCCATCAATGACTAATACTTCTAAATTATCACCCATATATTGGGCAAATTTGTCAACAATTCGATCTAATTTTTGTGGTTTGTTAAGAAAATGAAACTTTAACTGAATATTTGTGACGTAATTACCAACACACACCAGATTTTTTCTCAATTTTGATACTGTGTATGTTGAGATGGAAGACGACTTATCCGTTTTATCAAAATTAATTTCAATTATTTTATGTTTTGGAAATATATATTTATGCAAAATATTATGAAAACGTTCACATACTTCGGCCAGATTAGCAAGTGTTTCTAATTCTAAATATTCAAATATTTTTAACAAACAGTCTTCGTTTAATCCAGCGAATAAATCATCATCATTAAGGATAGTGGGAGTTTCAAGTGAGATCTCTTTAGGTTGTTTCCAACTATTAGCCGGCTGTAATTTTAAATGAAATTTCTTGCGCTTAAGCTTCGCTTCATTAAGAGCATAATAAGCACCTTTTGCGTCTGTGAAAGTTATGTAAGCAAAGTAATCTTCTTGATTGTCGCCTGTATAATGTTCCCTTTTTAAAATTTCAATACTTTCAATGTCACCATATTTACTAAATTTCTTAAATAGCTGTTGTTTCGAGATATCCTGATGATTTAAAAAAAGATAGAAAATAAATTAAGGCAATATATTTATATAAGCTATTCTTCCTTATGAATATAATGAATTAATGATTTAAATCATACCTTCTCATTTATGTTTTCGATGTACAATTTGCGCACAGCAACAAACTCTTTTCCACTTTTTTTTTTGCCCGATTCGACGAAATACCAAAATTCGTCGTTCCAAAATAATGACATGCTCGTGATTATTTTGATTTATACTAATAAAACTAGAAAGAATTTTTATTATATTATCAGTTATTGATTCAAGTTTCTAAACTGATTACTTTTGATAAATACTTCGATCAATTTTTTGTTACCAATGCCATCAGACATCAGAGTTACAAATACTTCTGACAGTGACGCAATATATATAACTGTAGGAGTGACAAATCAATTTCACAAACTTGTATGCCCAATGACTAATATGAGATTTCGACTAACAACAGTGACATCTTATGTATTTTCACCTTATTTACTTAAGGATTTGGCATATCTGTTAGAGTTTTCAATTTAAAATGAGTCTTACATTTACTGAAAGATATTCGTTATATTAAATGAGGTGTTATTGTACGATGCTATATATTAGAGATGTGCACGAATATCAAAAATTGCATCCGCATCCGCAAGTATCCGCACTGATTGAAGTAATTAATTTGATTATTGACTATAGAAGATTTTCGACCAACAATTCAGAAGACTAGGGAGGAGAGATTTTATTATTTACTTATTATAAAAAAGCTAAATTTAATATAAAATGAATGGAAGCTTAATAATATTTTGTTGAAATCGTTCCGAATATAAAACATATTTTTTTTATTTAATAGATTAAATTGTGGATCTTCGTAATTCGAAGTAAAAATAGATGACATTGAAAGTTCTAAGAGAAAATCAAAATATTATAGATATTTTTTCCACACTGATTTATGCTAATCGTAACTTTATTTTGTTTTATTAATAAACTGGTTTTTATTATATACTATACCCATACAATACAGTCAATAGCTGGGGCATTCCCAAGCAACTCTCCTATGGGTCATTCCAGGCTAAATGGCTGATAACATGATTCTTTAAACTCCCGCCAATTAAAATTTTTGACATGTGCTCTGGATATTCCCAGAGCTTTAATAAAAACTTAACTAATGATAATAATATTTATTCTCATTTTCCGAGAACATTAATAATAAAACTCCTTAACCAGTTCAGCGGAATTACGTTAATTCTTTTTTTTCTTTCGTTTATTTGTTTCTGGGAGAGATTTTTTCAGTTTCAAAATTAAGGTAGGGTGATTTAAAAAAAAAAGAAAGAAATAAGACAATTTATACATTTATCTTTTTTTAGTTTTATGGTAAATATATATTTAATATTTAATAAAATTCTAAATAAATTACAATAAATTATTTTATTACATTTAATTAAATATTACCTTAATTTGTACTGGCACAAATAGCTACTAGAATTTTTATGAAATCTTAAATAACTTCGAAAAGAAAGCCTCGTGCAAAACAAAATATTCATCATTGAACCCCATTATTCCACATTCATCATAGCCAAAAAAAAAAAACTCCGTATTTTTTTTTTACTTAAGAATTTTACAATAAAAGTTCTTTTTGTGGGGCTCGGATGAAAAGTTGCGGCTATAAAAAATACTGTAGTCGATAAAGAATGTTTTTTTTTTGTACAAATATCGCTTTCGAAGTTATTTAAGATTTCATACAAATTTTAGTTCAGACCTATTTTTTGTCGGTATAAGCCAAGGTATTAACTTAGTGCTATACTACATTGACAATACCAATGCTGATTGTGTTTCTTTGCTAAAGCGTTTTGAAATATGTGATAGGTATTGCAAGGAAACATAACAGTATGTAACAGATGTCACATATGTTACATATAAATTCAATGCTGTTAAGCTATTTTATCACAGCTAAACCATTATACTCAATATTTGGATGTTGCTAACTTTTTGGTGATCTTCAAAAGACTTTTCGTATCAGGATTAAGCATAAGTTTATCCAGTTCAGCGTCTTCAAAATTGTCTACAATTATTTCCAGGATTTTCTGTTTTCTGGTCAATTTTTGTTTACACAGAACTTTACAAATCTTCATCACCAATGCCACGTTTATAATTAAACCACAGACGCGAATACTGAGAATCTCTAACTTGCTGGCTAATTTAATAATTTCAATAATTATTTTCTCCGTTAACAATAAGTTTATTAAATGAAATTCTTTTAAGTCATTAAGGTTTAAAGCTATTAATTCTATTAAGCGATAGTTTGGTATAAACATTTCATTCTCAAGCGGATAGCTAACAATTAACTTAACACGGATTAATTGCACCATTTTTGATAATTGTTCTAAGATACCATTGGTATACAGTGGGTTCACATGGATCATATTCAGTACTCTTAAATACTCGTTTTTCATAAGATATTTTATATTTATTGAGTCAAAGTCCTCTGCATAGTCGTTGAAAAGTGTTAATTTCTGAAGAATCTTTAAGTTTATAGAGATGCTCTGGAATATATTATTATTGCCGCATGCAGTCAATTTTAATCGTTTTAATTGTGGATTATTTGCAAAAAATATACAATATGAGTTTGAGTATTTAATGAAATTATTACATTCCATTGATAAATTCTCTAGTTTTTTCCAAGATCTTGAATTATTTAAAAAACTTAAATCTTGAGATATTTTTAGCTTCTTTAGATTCGGACAAATGTTAACTAGGTCCATGTCATCATCATACTCATAATTGGCAGCATATATTTTCAAGATTTTTAACCGACTAAAGATTGGTTTCACACGCAAAAGTATTCCTGGTGTAAGTAATAATCCATCAATGTCTAAAACTTCTAAATTATCACCCACATATTGGACGAATTTGTCAACGATTCGATCTATTTTTTGTGGCTTGTTGTAATAATGAAATTTTAACTGTACATTTGTGATGTAATTACCAACACTCTGAAGATTTTTTCTCATTTTTGCTATTGTGGTTGTCGAATTGGAAGGTGATTTATCCGTTTTATTAAAATTAATTTCAATTGTTTTATGTTTTGGGAATATATATTGATGTAAAATATTATGAAAACGTTTACAAACTTCGGCCAAAATAACAAGTGTTTCCAATTCTAAATACTCAAATATTTTTAACAAGCAATCATCATTTAATCCAGTGAATAAATCTTTATCATTAGGAATAGTGGGAGTTTCAGGTGAGATTTGTTGTGGCTGTTTCCAACTATTAGCTGGCTGTAATTTTAAATGGAAACTCTTTCGCTTCTGTTTCGCTTCACTAAGAGCATAATAAGAACTTTTTGCGTCTGTAAATGTCACGTAAGCAAAGTAATCTTCTTGATTGTCGCCTATATAATGTTCCCTTTTTAAAATTTCAATACTTTCAATGTCACCATATTTACTAAATTTCTTAAATAGTTGTTGTTTAGACATATCCTGATGATTTAAAAAAAGATAGAAAAAAATTAAGTTAACATATTTATTAGGATGGTTATTTTTTTTGCACATTTTCTTATATCAAATTGCGTAATTGCTTAAAAGTTTGCATTTTGCGCTAAAATACGCAACGTAAAAAAAATTAAAAAAACAATAAAGGTAAACCTGAGTGTCGTAACATTTTTCGTAAGTTCGTAAATTTCAAAAAAAAATACCAGCTTACGAATGTTCGTAAATTAGTATGTTTCTTATATGAAGTTTTTGAAATTTATGAATTTACGAAAAAATAATACGACACTCGGCCTAATAATATTTACTGGTCGTGCAATGGGCATAAAGATTGATAAATTCGTCAATATTCAAATTCAAATGACTGACTAAGAATTATATCAAATTACAATTTAATGCTTTATTAATACCAAACTTTTTTTATTCCTCGAAGTTGGCTACATGATCCAAGGTGTATCCTTTCAAAAGTTATGATTTTTTAAAGCTGGCTTAAAATTTTGTTTTTAAAGTTCGGTGTTAATAATAAAGCGTTAAATTGTAAATCGATATAATTCTTAGTCAGTCATATAATTTGAATATTGACGATTTTCTCAATTTTAAGCTCACTTCGCGACCAGTAAATTAATATTTTTTAAATTTTTAGTTACGTTGCTTATTTTTATGCAAAATGCTAGCTTTTAAGCAATTATGCAACTTGTTATAAGAAACTTGGCAAAAAAAAGATATCGTCAAATATATCAAATATTTATATAAACTGTTCTTTCTTAGTACATAATATAATGAATTAATGATTTAAATCATACCTTCTCATTTATGTTTTCGATGTACAATTTGCGCACAGCAACAAACTCTTTTCCACTTTTCTTTTTACCCGATTCAACGAAATACCAAAATTCGTCGTTCCAGAATAATGGCATGTTCGTGATTATTTTGATTTATATCACAAAAACTAAATTTTATTTTTTATTATAAATTGTTAATTGTTTCAAATTTCTAAAATGATCACTTTTGATAAATACTTTGAACAATTTTATGTTATGAATACCAACAGAGTTACAGAACTGACATTGACTATTTATACATACAATTACAACTGTAGGAGTGGGACTGATTTCGCAATAACACGCAAATTTGAATATCCAATGACTAATATCAGATATTGACTAACAACAACGACATCGTACGGGATTTCTCCTTAATTACTTGTAGATATTTTTTGATTTTAGTTTAAATTCAATTTTACGTTTAAAGAACGTCACTATTTTAAATGATGCGCTTAAGAACATATGAGGCGAAGAGGATGCGATATACGATGCATATTGCATAAAAAACATTTTTAATATATTTTGAGTAGATTTAAAAAAAATAAAATTAAATGACGATTATTTAAAGCTCGTTAAAATGTGTATAGCAAGTATTTATCTATCTATAAATGTCTAAAATATCATTCAAATATCTAATTCGAAGCAACTGAAAGTATATAAAAATAGAAAACTCATTGCTTATTTTATTTGATAGCAAAAAGGAAGTAAACTTTCAAAACATAATTTGTATATTATACTGTACCTCAATTCAATTCTTTATTCATTAATTTTTTGTTTTAACATAAGATTGTATACTGTACCTATATATTATTAAATATATTTAAACATTAATTTTCTTTAATTACACTGAAATTAATAACATTTTGATTTCAATAAAACATTTTGGAAAATTAAGGAAT
>JAABKK020057456.1:0-74369 GCA_011634745.2 Catotricha subobsoleta
TCACGATTTTTTATCATTTCTATGCATCACTACAAAAATGAAGCCCTGTACCAATTTATTGGCAGCTTGTTTAATATAGCCAAGTCTTTTCCACCGTCAAATTCTCCTTAAGAAAATAAAATAGATATAATAGAGCAGTTATAAGAGTCTAATAACAATAAATAGTTTTATTGTTTAATGTGAAGTATGACCAAAGAATATAGGTATGACAATCAATTTTAAGGAAAACACACCGTGTTTATTCGCGATCTGCAACAAAGGAGTCACTACTAGTGGTTAACTTTTGAACTACACAATCAACCAATCAGAATGAGCCTCACAACACCTTTTTTATGCGTTTAACAGTTCTGATCACCTTTTTCTACATAGAAATTGCTGCCGCCTAGTGAGCATGCAGATCGCAAAATATAATGTAATATAAAGACATTTATAAATATTTATTGTTATTAATTAATTAAGATTAAGGCTATGTTTTTTCAGGAGTTGTCTCTTACCCAAACCTGCCAAATAACGAATTGCAAGCTTATTCAGAATGGACTCTAGTATACCCAATAAGCAATTTTTAGTCTAAAGCCGGTTTATATACCGGTACCGTAGACTACAGTCTATGGTCTGAAAATAGTCTAAAACTAGTTTATTAGCCCTCTAAATCGAGTCTAATGTCCCGACTTATATGGTATAGATTTTTATGTTAAGTACGTAAGTATTTAAATATTTGGGTGTAAATGCGGAATATATTCGTTCTATATTCTGTCTACAAAGTATCGTACAACCTCTAAAGAATTACGCGTTGTGATTGGTTGAGTGATATTATTTTTCGATAAGTACCATTCAGCCTCGCAAAAAAATACCTGTTAGCCAATCTGAATACGTTATTCAAATTCAAATAATAAAACCGTTTGCCAGTTTATTCTGAATGGACTATAGCAATGTATTTTTAAATTATGGGATAATTGTTAACAATAGCAAATATGTATTTTCATGATTATGTCAATGTCTCACTGATATGATTGTTACCCAGCTTCAGCTTTGCTTTGCGTTAGTTATGGTATAGTTTTAGTATAATTATTAATAATACTACAATAGCTTTGCAATATAGAATAAATCATGCTGAAACAATGGTAGTATTATAGCATAGCATCCATTATCAAATTTCTCTCCTCGCTAGGGCTACTCATTTCAGTAGTTTGTATGGTTGATTATATATGATTATCAACTAATATCCGTACAACTATCCATTTAGTATGCACCAGAATCTATCATTTGCCATTTAGTATCCTTCAGTTTTCATCCATTTTACATGTATTTTTATTGAATACTTCCAGATAATCCACTGCTTTTAGTAGTTTGTGTGGTCTTTTTTTATATATTTAATATATAAATGATGGAGATGGTAGGTAGAAATTTTTCAAACAACCATAAAAAAGGGAAAAAGCTTTTGAATAATTATTTTCTTAGTGTTGCTGCAGCAACATTCTATCTTTAGAAAGTTTATTTGTACGTTACTGTAAAGCGCATTCTTACGGAATATTTAGTTATTTCATTTTATTTATTTATTTTGAAAATAAAATATATGTGACCAATTTCTACTGAATTTAAATTCAATTATTATAATTATAATTAATTAAATGACATTATTTTCGAAAATCTGTTATATTCTTTTAAATACTCTTGATAAATGCTATGAATTAAATGTAGCCCAATTTGTTATTTTTTTTTCTATTCATTATTTGACCAATAACCACATCTGCAAACCAATTTCGTGTAATGGTGCTGCCCGATACATTGCTAACTGGAAAGAATATCGATGATTCGCGTGTAGTCACATTTTATTTCTTTCTTGGATGTTTGGGCTCTGTTGAAAATCCAAAGTCGATTATTAGTTTGACTTTTGGCGTGATAAGAGATTGACGTAAAATTTACGGTCTCCGTGAAAAAATCAACATTTCTTTTTTTTGGTGAAAAGTATAAAAAGTGTCAAAAAAATTTTTATAAAAAAGAAATAGATAATATACGAGATTATTTTGTGCATAAAATTACAAGTGCTAAGCAATATAAAATAAAGAGCATAAATTATTCTACGAATATCTTGAAATAACAAATCACAAAGGTATGTACAACTTGATAATCCGAAATTGTATTTTATTTTCTATATTTACTTACTCCTTTTTCTTCTTTTTTTTTTGTACTTTATCATAATGTCCGCACAAAAATTATTGATTTTCTTACAAAATATATTTTAATTATATTTATTATACAATAATATTGTAAATGTTAAGGCTTTGTGTTTAATAATTTATATTTATTGTGGAAAATCGAAATAATTCTAAGTTCTTTTTTTCTTTCTTTTTTTTTAAAAAAAAAAAAAAAAAAGAAAAAACATTTTTGGTGATGGTGCGTTTTATGTGTATTGTATAAAGGGTGTAGGTAGTTGTGTTACAAATATATAAAAAGGTGTACCTGTACTCATTTTTTTAACAAGTTAAAGAATAAAATATTGTGCATAAAGGCACTGCTGTGTAGATAGACGACTGCATTGGTTTTCGTATTGATTTTTATTTTATTTAGTTTTTTTTTTTTTTTTACAAAAACCATTTCCATATGAAAGGAAGGCTCATTTTAAATATAATTCTCACGATTGAAAATTCGATACCTATATGTATGTAAAATGTATGTTAATTTTTATAGATGTAAGTAGTTTTTTGTCTGTGTAATCATCATAAGTAGGTATTTGATAACTCAAATTATATGTTGCTTTCCATTTATTATAAATAGACATCATTCAATAGATATTTTTTTAAAAAAAAAAACATTATTTAATAATTGCATTTCATTCGCCCAATCGATTTTGTCTATTTCAAATTATAAATTATTGCAAACTAAATTACGGATATAAGTTCATCCGATTATATTGTTATTTATGGTTAATTAGATCTATTTAATATGTAGAAAATGTTATGATGACTGACAACAGATAATCAAATTTTGACAGCAGATATTCAATTTATTAATAATCACAAAATATAAAATTCGATACGATATTTGAAATCGTTTTTTGTTTTTTTTTAATTTTTAATTTTCTTTTTACATATTTAAGCCGCACTGAAATGATAAAATATGGAATTTCAATGAAAATGCGACGAGAAAAATGTTTACATACAATTATAATATGTATTTATTATATTTTGATACATGCACAAAGCACAAGCATATTAAAATATCGGTTGTATTAGAGCACACTTGACGGCTTTATTAAATATACCAAGTTAAAAATTGTGATTTTCTTTTGATCATTCTTGTATCCAATATTCTTTCTGACAGAACACAAAAAACATAATTAACATAATTTATTATTAATTTTGTCTTTGATCCATTAATGCTTGATTTGTCAGTAAATTGTTAGGATGGCTTGACATTTACAAGAGAATCATGAACATAATATCTATACGATATTCAACATTATTAGTATATGGGCGTATTTTGTTAAGACAAATATGTTGTATCAAAATTGCGTAATAACATCTTTTATATTATCTAATTGAGCTTGATGTGTTCAATTGCAACATATTTTATGGAACATTCAAATTGCAATGTGTAATTGAGATATTAATGGCATAAAAACTATAAAAGCAAAAAAGAAACAAGATATTATTATCTCTACAACATGTTTACAGCAGCGGTTTTTATTTAAAAGTTGACATTTCGATGCTATGCTGTGAGTTAGAGTGTCGTATAGACCATTTCTTGAGTTGTGAATTAGAAAAATCTTAAAATTTTGAGTTCTATTATTCCATTAAAAAAATCATGGAAAACCCTAGGGAAATGGGAAATTTCAGAAATCTTTTGTTGTATATCCTCAAACACTCAAAACTTGTTGCAGATTGCAGATAAGGTGGACACTGGACATGCGACTAAAAACTTCAGAAATTTTTCATTTTTCATGCATTTTCAATGGATTCTAGTAAAATTCGAAATCAAAAATTTGAGATGGAATTATAGTCTCGAAACAATGGTAGTAAATTCTAGGATTCATTATTTTTGCTCAGAATTTATTGAACGGATATTGGTTATCAAGCCAACGGTAGACGTGGGGCATAGTCATCTCTTGAAAATATTTAAGTTTTAGAGTCGATCTGTAATGATTTTCAATCCGTAAAAACCAATTTTCTTGAAAAAGGTCACAAATTGTGGAAGATTTTTATATGTGGAGCACATTATGTCTTCCAGAATTTACGAAAATTTTCCACATCTTATACAAAACCTTCCACATCTTATAGATGTTATAGAAAATTTATGTATTTTACCGTTCGCAAAATAAGAAAAAGAATATAGAACTTAGAATGGGGTTTATAATAATAAAAATAAGGTTTTTTTTTTATATAAAAGTACGGACCAACTATATGGCAAATGGGTTTACTTCCCATTATTTCGACACTATAATTCTATTTCAATTTTTTAATTTTGAATTCTACCAGAATCCGTTGAGATGCACGAAAAATGAAAAATTTCAGACATTTTTTTGTCATATATCCACATTTCCCGTAATAAATTATTAGTTTTTGTGGATATACGAAAAAGTCGCAAAACGATTTTCTAAAATAACTATAGCTATTTAACACATTTTCATGAAAATAAAGGGGTATAGTATAATTTTTGTGGTAAGGTTTCTATATTATATAACTTCTTGTCATTAAATAATGTTTAGACGCTTAAAATAATAGTAAACTTCAAAGTGGATTTACTCATTTTAAAGAAAGTGGTCTATACGACATTCTAACTCACAGCCGACGATTTATGTTTCAAAACAATAAATAATAATTAATAATTAGTATTTATTTACGTCGCTTCAAATATATTTTTCCAAATTAAATACATCTCAGTGATAACAATTTTGGGTGGTCATATAAGTACTTACTTATTGCAAATTAATTTATAATTAATGATGTATGGTAAATAAAAAAAAAAAAACCTTGCTATTCAAGCAAATTGAGAGTTTTTCTTTTTTTCGTTTACTCATGAAACAAATTAGTTAGATAACCATTATCTTCAGATTATAACAAATTATTTTTAGCGTTTTGAACAAAATGAAAAAAAAATTAACAGTAATTGATTGTTTTTGTTGTGTAAAAAAAGAGAATTCCTCAAGCAAGCATGCGATATCGCAATGCTGGCTAAAAAGAAAAAAAAAATGTTTGACAAGAACCAGATCATGTTTATAGTGAAATATAATATAATGAATTTGTTTACAAAACAAAATGGTAATATTACTCTCATTTGACATTGTAATTTTTTAGGTTCGTTTAAAAAATTTCATAATTAAATTAAATTTTAGGGTGCAAATATACTTAGTACTTTTTTACTAGGCGAACTGTGACCAAAATATTTGGTATAATTTTTTTTTCTACATTGGTTTGTTTACTCATTTTAGATATTTACTCGAATTAGATGTTAGACTTGACGCCGATCTATTAACACAATTTAGCTAATAATTGTCTTTTACAAAAACGTGTATATGTATCTGATATACTTCAAATTTATTTTGCAAGGTCACACAGCATTCTTTTATGTATATGTGCAAATCTTATGAAAATTGTTCGATAATTTTTTATTAAGTATATATGTAAATAACGCATTTTTATTAGCTTTTTTTTTTTGCGGCGCAATATAAGATTAGTCATCGTCTTTTTTTAAAACATAATGTTTATCACATTGTTTGGTGAGACCACTTTCCAATGTCATACTTCTGCTAGATTTTATTTGTTTTGGTACCTTAATAGATATTTTTCGAATAAATATACTAAATAGTTCTGTATTTTTAATATTGAATAGTTCTGTCTTTTGTTAATTTTTCTACATGATTTTAACCTTAGGTTTTGATGTACTTAGTAATAACAAGTTGGTAAGAAAAAAAGAGTACGGACGAAAGAATTATTTCTTTGCTTGTAATCTTGTATGTTAGAAATCTTTGTATTCGTGTAGGCACATATGTAATACGATATTCAGTAATACAAGCATACGCAAAATTCTTTCGTCTTTACTTTTCCTTTCTTATCAACTTTTTCTTACCTACATGGAAACCGAAGGTAAGTTTCGTTTTCTATTAAGATTTAATTGCAAATATTAAATACTTACCGGCTTTCCATAATTCTAACATTCAAGTTTCGAATTTCTCATTCATAAAACTGCTTTGGACATTTTAAAATAAATCGAAGGATTTATATGGAAACGAATTAAGTAAAGCATAGTCCGTGAACAATTTAAACTTAAATATAAAACAGAAATTAAAGTGAATGTTTGATAAAAGTTTCAAGTGAATTGAATGAGAATGAATTCGTAAGACCAAATAATTCGTAAGCGTCAAGTATAGTGTTTTTGTTTTTCATTGATAAATTAAATGCTAGTTAAAATTTTCAAATACGATTATTAATTATAAAATCCATCGCGTATTGATATGTTTAATGAGCATAACTAAAGAATTTAAGATTACAGGTTACCGTGTAATACACTTTCACTATAATTACCAAATTACCAAATTATGCCAAGTTCTTGCTTTTGTCCTATATACTACACACCTAAATATACTCAGACGATAAATTAATCTATGAAAATTATACTCATCCAAAATATTGATATATCATAATATTATAAATAAAATCAGCTTACATTTAACCATATCAAAAAATTATACCATTCTGTGTAAGTGGAAATCGGTTCTGATTTATATCTGAGATACCTCATTATAAAACTTTATTTCTCTAATTAATTCAATCACACATTTCATACATACATAATTTCATTTATAATGGAATTCATAAACACAATATAGAAATAGGTAGAATACACTGAAATTGTCGGATTAGTAAGTAAATTTTATACACTTTAGTTCATAATGAAAAGCATATTCTATTTAATCCCTAAGCATATAATAATACCTCTTCTATTTATTGAATACTTAATTTTCTATAAAATTTACATTTTGGCCGTTTCATTAAGCGAAGGATATTTTTGAAAAGCATTTCTCCAAAAACTTTATTAATACGCCTCAAAATGGTTTTCGAGGTATCCTAAAAACCGATGCTGGCTATACATAAAGCCCTCAATAGCTCGTAAGTTCATATTTCATTAAATTGAACTAAATATTAATAGCGAACAATGTTACATTAACTATACCTAACCTATTATTATTATTATTATTATTATTATAAAATAGCTCTATCTAGTTTTGATTTGCGTCGTTGCATAAATATTAATAATATTTGTACAGAGAGAGCAAACAGTAGAATGGAGTTCTGATTAAATAAGTAGGTATAGTATGCTCTCCATTATATTAAACTAAATGAATGGAAATTGGTTGTTTTTGTTTAAATTAAATAATCATTTTGTTTAAAATATTAAATATTATTATAATTATAGCACAAGCACAATTCATTCACAAGAGAGAGTGTTTTATGAAGATAAGATGATTGGTTTCGGTTCGTTTGCTTAGCAAACTAATATTATGAATTAAATAAAATTGGTTGGTCGTATTGCAAGTATTTAAAGAAGATTATTATTTACCATTCAATGATGTTAATTACTGAGGCTGATCAATAATTGTTTGCATTAATTTTCAATTTTATAAGATTTTATTTGAATTTTGATGGCTAGTAAAGTTAGATATTCTACGTAGGATGTAGGTAGTAATTTAATATTAAAGGTGTCACAAATATGTTTAGTGTATTGTTCTTTATTTTCGCAATCGATAATCAATACATTCACTTATCTTAAAAATGTGCTGCTTAAGAATTGGTAATCGAAACCAAAACCAACCAAAAACAACCAGTTTAACGTATTCTATGTTTACGTGTTATTGCCTACGAAGTAGCTATTTTTTAATTCTTCCATCAAATTAAACTCAAGATGCCATGAGAACAATAGAAGTAATATACACGTGGTCTCGGTTCGTTAATATAAAACGTAATAAAAAAAAAATATATAAATAAAAAAATAGAACTATAAATCAATAAAATAATTAAATTTTAATTATATATAATGAATTTTTATAAAATATTCAGTTAAAATAATCCTTTTTCCTGTCGAACCTAAAATGAAAACGAAAAATTTAAAATATAAATGTACTGAAGTTATATAGATAGTTAGTTGTTCGTTTATATTATTCGAATACGTATGTTAATATAATGTCTCTCAGTAGGTAATATTTAATTATAATTATCACGCATACATAGCAGGAAATGAACAACCATAAAGCATATAAAATAAACTTCCTCTTAAAATCCAAATTAATTGAAAACAAAGTAAAAGATTATGATGAATCACAATATAACAATACTGAATACAAGAGAATATATACCAAATATGTATGTTTGCAATACAAAAGAAATTGTACGTAATTTGTACGGGTTGCGTTGTTCCAACATATCACAATTCTGTATCAGTTAAGCTTAAATGACTGACGGTGGGATAAGTATGTTGTTTAAGTACTCATATTATATTTAATAACATATCACATTTATTGTTACTATCATTATTTTTTTTTTTTATTGTTGTACCGGTGTGTAAGACACCTCTTTACTATTTATATATTCGAATGGTTGGTTATAAATAAAATAAAATTCTATTGATTATTTTTTTTAGAAATTGAAAGTATTTCCATGAATTTCCAGTACCGATTTAAATTTTTTAATAGTCGATAAATCAGTACAGAAGTACTTTTTTCAAGTACAAATACCACATACTTTCCCAACAGCTCTGACTATATAGCCTTTTTAGTCATTTTAAAATTTATTTCAAACAGAAATATCGATAAATTCAAAAAAGTAAAACATACTCCATTTAATTATTTTCACAATAAAAATTGACGCGCTACAATGAAATCTATATGAAATCACATACACTCTTACGTTCGCGTTTATAAAAAATCCAAGTATGCCATTAAACTAAAATTACAAAATAAAAAACTTGCACTTGAAAAGTATATTAAATGTCTATTGCTCTCTAAAAGGTATTTTAATTACGCAAACAGGTTTGATTTAATTTTTATTATAAATGATTGTACATTTTTTTTCATTTTTAATTCCACATTGATGGCAGTACAACAAAAAAAATTAAAAAATAAAGAAAATCAAGCACTGATTAATTTCTGAGACATTTTAATCTATAAAAATTAATTTTAGATGTTACCAAGACCTGTTGCTTATAATTCAAACCAATAATTGATAGATTGAATTAAATATCTAAACAACATGGTCGAACATTTCAATCAGATACATAATTCAAAAATAACACAATAATCAAAGCAAGTTTTTTTTTTTAAAGGATGACCGCAGTCCCTCTTTTTGTTGTCTTATTTAATGTTATATTTTAAAAAACCTTTGTGAAAATATTATTGTTGGTACAATTTTTTCATTCATATCGTGATTCAATGTCAGTTTCAGTTACGCTAAGATGATTTAAGATTTTTTTTTGTAGTATTTGTCGGATATAAAAAGCATGGAAGAAGCTTTGTTCTATTTTGTGTCTTATGGTTTTCTGTATTAAACTTATTAAATAATAGTAGTGCGCTCATACGAATGATTGTTTATTTTGAAAAGTTTGTGTTAATAAGAGGCACCTACGTCGTTATAGATTTATATTTTCTTGTTCGATGTTAATACATCTGTAATGGTAACGCGTGCTCGTACATTTATTTATATCATATAATACAGATTTATAAATTATTATTCTGAAGGTTATATTTGTATTACATACATTCCTATAATTAAAATAATAGGTTACGGTTGATGGTCTAGCTAACTATTTCTAACAAACTATATATTGCTGTAATCCAATCAATTTTATAGCACTGTCTACTCAATCGCTTATACATTACAAACGATGAAAACAGGCAAAATGAAACACTGTTTCAAAATAATATAAAAGTCGACATTTAAAATAAATGATATATTTATTTTATTTATATATAGGTTAAATTTCAATGTTGGTTAATCTCAATTTTATTTCCGATAGGTATTTCTTCTATGGGCAAAATTGTTTATTTTATCAATTTAGTGTTTTTGTTTTTGTTTTTGTTTTTTTTTTTTTTTGAAGGGTAAAGTGTATTTCTATAACTACTCATTATTTGTTCAAGAAGCGGCTTCATATTTCAAAGGAAATTGTTGTTTCATCAAAGTTTATTTTATCCAACATTGCTTTTGCGTGTCTATGAATGTATGTTTAATCTGCTTAAAAGTTGTATGGCTTTATCAAAATAATGTTTAAAAAAAAAGAAAACCTGTTGTTGGTAGCGCACAGAATGTTTGAAAGTTTGACGAAACTTAAGTGAATTTCATTTACTTCTTATTAGCGTAAAGCTATCACAATCAAGAATAAATAAATATGTTGTTGGAAGCAAACTTATTTGAAAGAAACAAAAAGTTCAAAATGAATTGAAAATAACCGATACGATGCGCAAATTATCGATTATTTTTTTTCTAGTTATATGATGGTTTCAGTCATATAATAAAAGAAATTTACTAACATTCTATTGACCAAATATTTCAGTATATACAATTTCTTGATCGTAAATATTTGTAATTTAATTCTCTCTCTTATCAAATAACAAAATAAATTGCCAATCAATCAACAAATTTTTATAGATCAACTGTTTCAATGTTGAATTATGGCGCCATTGTTTACAAATTTTTAATAATAAAAAAAAAAAAATAGTATACAATGTTCAAACATAATATTTCTTCTGATATCTCATCATTTCTAGCCAACAAAACGTAAAACAAACGTATTATACCTAAACCTACCATCAAATAAAATCATAGCTGAGGGTTGAAATAATTTTTGCTTTTTCCATCGATACAATTCAATTGTCGTTAAATTAGCTTATAGCTTAAGTGGAAAATTGACAAAAGATACGACGCATATTACAATTTTAATTATATTTATGAATATTAATTATAACAATACTAGTGCGGTATTTATAAATTTCATGTCTAAAAATCGTTTGACAGATAATTAAGCTTATAACTTATAATGTATGTGAATAAGGCATATGAAAACATTATACGTGGACGGTTACATATCGTGTTTAAAATATTGATTATATATATACATTGTTGTCTACTACGTTCTTTTTTTTTTTCTTTTTTGGTAAATAAAAACAAACCAAAATATGCTATAGTAAAATTATTTCATAACATATAAAATGAAAAGCACACAATGTATGTTATTTTCATATTAATTACCATTCACTAATTTCCGTTAATCATTTTGTCATAAAAATCAGTTGGACAATTTTTTTTCCCTCAAATTTCTACATTTTGAGAATGAAATCATATGTAATTAGATCTTTGAAAAATATTCAATAGCATTATATCCACAACAATCATAACATTGAAATTGAAATTGTATATTTTAATTTCATATTGAAAAGAATGTTCTTCGTTCCATAAGCCAAAATAAATATCTTGACTATTATTCTCTCATATTATATTATATTTTTGTGATATTTATTTGTCATCAAAAATGTTTTCTTTATATCTGTATTTTTATTAGTATTTATTGTTCAGATATATGTTTGTAGGTTATGAAATAATTCAAACTTTGAAATATTGAAATCATGATGATTCTAATCAAAATGAATTTAGATATAGAGATATATATTATTTAAATATACAGAACTTCTTGCTTTATCGCGATAGTATTATCTCAATAACTATTCGTATAAGCGGTGATTTTTTTTTTAAATATTAATACATACTCACAAACATATAGTAAACAGTAATAAAAAACACGTCTATTATTTTGTCTATTTATATACTTGAAACTTTGCGGACCCTCATCTTCTGGTGACGATATACACATATATTTTCATAGTTAAGCTAATATTCATATATATATAAGTAATATATTTAATGTGACATCCTTGCTATTGCCAAGGATATACTCTCGCGTCTTCTTCTTTTTTTATTTTTGATGTTACAGATGACATGGGTTTATTTTAAAAGCTTCGGATAAAGTTTACTTTATGAATGCAATGTGGAATTATATTCTTTTCGTATAATTTTCTTCAATGGTTGATGACGATCGCTCAGTATTTATTTTCATTTTTTTTCTTTCTTCTTTTTGTTCTCTCTTAATAGCATTATAAAAAGAAGTCACTTTAAGTTTATAAGTTTGGGTGCTAATGTTAATAAACTGGCATTGTACCCTATATTCAAAATTTCATTGATTTAAAATAAAATAAATCCGATAATAACATTTAATCGTATTAATTATTTAAAGAAATGGTTCGGATGATGCTAAATTTTAGGCCATTACACATTATTAGTAGTCTCTTAGGGCCTATTCAATATAATGTCATTTATTTTTCATTATTTTATATCGTATAACTAACACTTCAATCTTCGTCGGCTGAGAGTTAGAGTTGTCATATAAACATTGAAAGAAAATTATGTATTAGTAATATTACTAAATTGAATGGCATCTTAAGGGTAAAACATACCTACGTGAATTCGCTATACGGCGCGATTTTTTGTCGCTCTTGAAGCCTCTACATAGATGCTGTAGCTGTAGGTCAGCTAATATAAAAAAAATTGTGGAGAACGAGTTTTCCACAATTTTTTTTATATGAATCTGACCTACAGCATTTATTCAGAGGCTTCAACCGGGAAATGGCTTATGTAAGAAATCGCGCCGCATAGCGAATTCGCGTAAGTATGTTTTACCCTTTACTCATAAAAATATTAATCTGTATTATAAAAATCTCAAGAGTCCAATTCAAAATTCAAGAATCAATTATCGTTTTTCTAAATTTTCTGTGTAGCCAAATAAATAATAAAATTTCCATAAAAATCTAATAAATATTTAAATTTTGCTCCAATAACAACCCTGTACAAATGTTTTCCGTAGAACGCAAAAGAAAAAAAAATGCTTTTGTGCTTTTGACGCCCTCAGAACATAAAGTTTTATTTCGTTTTAGTTTTTATTAAAATAGTCTGTGTTTCGCTCTAATAACGATCGATTTAATATAAAAATGATATATAAAACAATAAAAATATCATCATTACCTATGGTGTGCCTTGCCATGCCAGTATTCAGTAGGTTATGGCAGACCAAAATAAATAAGTTTTATAATGCCTTTTTACAGGCACTGTTCCTAATTAAATATCACATAAAATATAATTACTATTAATAGAATTTGTCAGCTTTGCTATCAATCACCAATTACTGTTTTCAATAAAAATAAAATAGAACAGTAAAAATTATTTCAAATAACAAAAATCTGCTGATATCGATAAAATTTATTGGTAACTTGCAATGTGCGCATTTTTCCAGTTTTATTGGGACGATGACAGTTTGATGTAAAATATACTTAAACTTATAAATGATATAAACAATATTCTTTTTTTGTCTCTTTTGCTCTTGGTACATTCGGTTGTTGAATTAACTAATGAATTTTAATTTCAACGGAATTAAACTCATTGAATCATCTGAATAGATTTAAATATATATTTTTATTTTACGTTATTTGTTTATTATACAAACCAACACTTACCTACTGTTTACGATTTTGTGAAATCACACCAAATAACATTATCAAAAATACAATAAAATAATGTATAAAAGATAGAAAGAAAATACTACAGACGTTGGGGGTTTGCTGACATTTAATCATTCAATAAAATATGCTTTTTTCTTCGTATAGTGCTGTTTCATGTTAAAATCTAATTTATTTAATTAGTATTAATGTTAAATGTAACGGTGTGCTGAAATATATAGGTCCACATATAGCGAATGTGTGATTTTCACTATGATTGCTAATATGCTTTCAAGAGTCGAAACAGAAGAAAACCGTATTCGTATAGAGAAAAAACTACCCCTGTTGACGTCAAACCAAAAACTATACCGTCATCAAGAAGAATGGCCAATCCCAAAATTTAGGTGCGTTAGTTTTTCATGCATAAAACATAAATTGAGTACATTTGCCATACGTTAAGACTACTACAAAAAAACAAATAAACACAACACTCTCTATTTCCATTATATTAGTAGTACGTTAAATATATAATAATATACACAAAAAAAAAAAAAGAAAAAAAGAAAAAAAATACATACAATAGATTTGCTAGCTAAATCTAGTATCGATTGGATTTATAGAAGTATGAAAAAAAAAAAAAATACACATCTCTTTTTTCTACTTTACTTTGTTCAGAATTTGCGTGTAGACATATATTTTCCACATTAATTTATGTAGATTTTATTTGTTTGTAAATAAAGTGCTTCGGATTACATTGCAATACAATTGAATTCCAATTTTATTCTGTATTTATGTATTAGGTATATGTTTACAAAAGGCGGCTATCAGCAATTTAATAGCTGATAAAAAAAAAAAAAAAACGTACATATATTGAAAAAACATTAGTTTGATTGTCTGAAAACCATTTAAATTATTTTTGTTTTTTATTCAGTTGCTTAACTGTGTTCCTTTAAAACGAAAACAATAAAACTGATAACGCAGTTGTTTGCTTTAATGCACTTATTCCTATATATAAGAACATCTCATGCGCTTAAAATTAGTTCGGTTAATAACATTTTTACTCTAGTTGTAGTTTTTTTTTAATAATATATTTTTTTTAATTTTTTGCGTTTACATTTTTCATTAAAAATTATATATACTTATTAGAATCATAATAGTGCTAGTAGTTCACACAATGATACTTGTTGACTTCTTTATTAGAATTTGTGTTAAACACTGTTTGCTTCAACAACGCAGTTCTAATTAATACATATATAATAGATATAAATTATTTTGTTATTATATACATATATCGAATTTTGGTGGTTTGTTGTTTGTTTTATTTATTTATTTATTTATTTATTTATTAAGTGCTTCGCTATTCACAATGTTTACTTAAACTAAATATGATATTAATTTTCTTGTTATTCTTTTTATTAACATAATTTATATGAAATTTGAAGCAAGTTTCTATTATTGCAAAAAAAAAAATAAAAAAATTATTCATGCACTTATATAATTGTCATATGGTTTTACTAATGTTATATTAAATAAGCTTTCATACGTTATATTAAATTATTTAGTCATTCTCGAACTACCTGATGATAATTTTGGAAAACTGTTGAAAAAATTTTGTTTTCTTTCGATGATAGGCAGTTAAAGTACTACCAGTTAAAATTATCAATAATTAATAGAATTGTTATTTAGTCTCTCATCCTAGTGTATAGATAGATTTAGTAAACTAATTCTGCTGCAAAATACTTCTCTGATTACATAGTTTTAGATATATAATTTTTATGTTTGTACTTCAATAATATTGTTTAAAAGGAGACTTAAAATTCCATTTAAGTCATAAAAATTTCATAATAAGTGATAATTAATAATAAAAATATCGCCACAACTGCTGAAAGCGCATTGTAGTTCCTAAAAATGTGATTTATTTGTAAGTGTGTACTCATGCTTCGAGATTAATCCTTTAATTTTTTTTTTTTTATAGTCTTCTAGTTTGTATTTGTCACAATCTTTAATTCAAAACCGAAAATAATATTCATATAGTGGGTATAAAGGAAAGAAAGAAAGATGTTATATAGCATTTTAAATGTTCAGATAAATATTTTCATACAAACTATTTCAAATTGATTTGTGTTCAGTTCTTGTATGGTAAAAGACCTTATACTGTAATACTGTACATTTATATTAAGAGTGTTGATATAATAAATTTTACTTCACATAAATACATTTAATTTTTGTAGTGCAAATTATAAAAAATAGCATCGACGTGTAAAATACTTATGCATAACATTACATAAATAACTCTACATTTATCAGTACAAAAAATACCTCACGAGTCACAACAATATTAGCATAAATATGTGTTCATCTATAAATTCGTAAAATTATTTTCGTAAATTAACTTCTTTTTTCTTTTTAATATTTTCTGTTAGAGTTTCGATGTTATTATTTTTAGTTTTAAATTTTTTTTTAATATAATTGGAATGAAATTCAATTATTTTCTTCTGAATATTTTACATATATATATGATAGTAAGCAGATATCTGCTTTTAGGAAAATACATATTTTCGTAAATAATATATTCAGCGATGCGTTGAACAACAACGACATATAAGATCCCTTATGTAAAATAGAAAATTATCATCCAGAACTTGGTTTTGGTACACGTGCAGAACTTTTTATTTTTTCTTTCAATCTTTTTTACCTTAAAAGTAATTTATAGAAACCGTTTAAATTCTTTGTTCGTAGAATTGAAAGCAAAATAACTTACAAAACAAAAGGTATTATTAATTAGAATTAGTATACCTATAATAAGTATATAGGTTAAGCAGGTAGCCCCGAATTGAAACAACTTACTCGTATAAAGCCTATGGAAAGACAAATATTGGTAGAGCTATGACTGAGTGAGTTATTCATTAGCGGCTTATAACTAAAAAATAAAAAAAAAAGCAAACAAAAGATATGTTGAAATATAATGTAGATTCTTTTTTATTTTTAACGATATGGTATTGTGATAATTTGATGACTCAGATTTGATGCAAATACAATTTCTTCTTTTTTTTACAATTTAATGTCGATATCCTACGAAATGCATCAATTCTTCTTCTGATTAACTCAATCATTTCTGGTTTAAAAAAAAAAAAATACTTTAACCGCCGAAAAATGATTTCATCGTTTTTAGTTAATAAGGTTTAACAAGTAGAATCTTGTCTCAAATTTCCAGATAGAGGTAGTGCACATATGCACATAACAATGACTAAATTCAACTCAAATTTAGATATTTTTCATTTAACTAACAATTTATTTACTGTTGTATTGTGTTTAAAAGTCAACATCATATCTTGTGAAATATACTTTTGTTGTAGATATAGAACAGCAATTATTGTGTGGTGAAGCAAAAGTAGAAAACCTGATATACTATTTTCCCCGTTCTTCATTTCTTTTTTTTAAATATTATTTAATTAATTTATTTGTTCTTAATTTGCTTAATATTTGCTAATGAAATCTTGCTTATTTTTTCACTTTTTGTTTTTTTTTTTATTTATATTATATTTTTATCCTAATAAGTTCTAACATTTTCAAAATTTTATAATATTGCTTTTTGCATGAAACGTTTCCAATTTACAATAAAGTCTCAGCTGTTTTAACTTTTGAATTTATAACAGTGGAAAAGTTTTAAATTAATTTCAACTTGTCAACAGTAAATAGGGGTGATTTTTTTTTTATCAAATTAAAACTTACGATAAATTCAAATAATTAGTGATTGACTTGTATCAAAAATAGAATAGAAATTTTAAAATTAAATTCGACCGCTGAGACTTTATATATAATATTTGGCAGCATTTTAATTCCAATACCTTCGTTTCAATATTATTATTTATTTTGGCAATAATAAAATCAGATGAAATCAAAAAATTATTAAATATTTTATTTATATTTATTTTTATTTTTCTTTTTCTTTTTTCGTTACAATTGTTTCCTGTTCATTGTTACTTTGTTCTCCAACCACCACCACCACCCCTTCATTCATGGAATGTGTGCGTGATCAAAATTGCACTTCAATTCAACTACATATAATAAAACCGTATTTTCAATATTGAAATAAAATTTCAATAAAACAAAAAAACAAAAAACAAAAAAAATAAAATAAATAAAATATAAAATAAAAAAAAAAATTATAATTAAAATCTAATTAAAATATTAAAACACCAACCAACCAAACCCATCAATACAAATAATAAATTACAAATTGATTGATTATATTGGTAATAAAATGGTTGTGCTATGAATTTTATAAAACACATATCTACAAATATTGCGCTAAAACACATATATTTAGATGCCCCAAGTCGAGGGCGGATATGTATCCTTAAGCAATGGACCGAATACGACCGTTTATAATTCAACAACAGAACCAACTGGACCACAATCAATGTTTGAATCTGTTAAACGTGTTATTGGAAATGCAATCGGAAATAATGGTTCACAGGATGGTTCACTAATACCACCAAGGGGTGGTACACCAATTATTGTAAATGCAAGGTAAGATTATTAATTTTAATCAATTTTATGTAGAAACTTGCAAAAAATTTATTATTCATAATAATTTTACATCACAGTAAGTACAAAACGCATATACTTATAACCTAAATTATAATTTAATTAGAGTTTTGCTTACTTTACATAAAATTAAAAATTTATTAATATAAATTATTCTTGAAACTAATGAAAAATGATGATGAAATATTATTATGGTTGAGAGAACGTTGATTATAGTTAGACTTTTAATCTGTTTTTAATTATATTTCACTTGACGTGATAATGAATTAAATTTTCACTGTTGCTTCAAAAAGTGCAAAAATAACATTTGAAGTTGAACTAAACGAAATTTCAAGCATTTCGCGTACGGTAGACACCAACACCACCATTTACATAGAAGGGGGTTAGGTTGTGTTCAGTATATAGTTTTTCTTATAGAGCCACTATATAAACACATAATAATTTACAGAATTTTAATGACGTAGCAAAATAAATATTTCACCAGTTTCGGTTTACCTCAAACATTATGTTAACGTAAGAAATTAAAATAAAATTTTAAGGTTGAAAGGAAAGTTTTAGAATCGTTCTATGGGGGGGTGTTGTTTGTAAATATCTTTAACACATTTATAATTAGTATATTTGTGATTTTTATGCAAATAGAATTAATCAAATATATTATGTAAAAATATCAATTACTCATTTTACTCAAAAATAATGAATGCTTATTAAATTTCACAGCATTTTTGTTCTTTTTATTAATACTAAAAGTTTTGCACAAAGGCAAAGCGATTCATTGTGTAAAATTTCGTTGTTCATTATTTAAATTTTCAATTGTTCACAGACTACAAAATAAAATATCATTATTTTAATATTCAATAATACAGTTTTTACACAGATTTTAGTCAATTAATTTTTATATAATAATAATAAACTATGTTCTTAAACTCGTTTTTCATTCCGCACAGGCTGATGTTTTTTTTTTTTTTAAAATTGGACTATTAAATTGTAGATCAATTTTACACAAATTCCCTAATATTATAATTTGAAAGTCTTTATTTCTTCCGATTGACCCAATTTCAATGGAAATTATTAAAATAAAGTACAAACTACTCTATGTCTACCAACATTGAAACATTTATTAGAGGGGAAAATAACATAAATTTTTATGTAGACAGTTGCTTTATCGTGTTCATGCATTATTATCTTATATACCAATATTTTATATTGTTCCGTATATTCAAACGATTTACAGAAAGAGTAAGAATATGAAGAGGTTCATAATAAAAATATTTTATACAAATATGTGTATGGTATTGGTATGTATACGTAAAACTACATTGGTTGAAATAATAAAATTTTGTAATATTTAACCTTTAGAATCTTAGAAAATTGCGAGTAAATACTTTTAACATTTTCTGGAGTCATTTTTTTTTCTTCTATGTACTTAACTCTCAAGTGATTTAATAAATTGCATTAAATTCGTATATTCTTCCTTGTTTCATTGTAATACAATACAATGCCGTACATTTACAAGCCATATATTCTATATGACAGCCAACAGCATTTATATTTAAACTTATATAGGTATAGAAATGTAAAATATTGTATCCAGATAGCTAGAAATAGGTTATATTTGTTTTAATTAAATATTACATTTAAATGTTAAAAGTTTTTAACCTAAATTTAGCTTTATGTACTAGACGTTCGTTCCTCTAAGTATATTAGTAGTGCTTAAATTTGATTAAAAAGAAGAAGAAAAAAATGAAAAAAAAAGTAAAGAACTTAGAGAATAAATGCGGATACTTATACCATATAAGCAAGCATATAAATTTAAAGCTATAAGTACACGTTCGCAATTATGTAGATATAATAAATATGTTGAAGCAAACAGTATATGTCAGCCATTTGTTCAAAATTTCAATTTAATTTTATTAATTAATAAATTTGAATGGGAAGACATTTATTAATAATAAGTCGAAAAATTTCCAAGAAGGAAGCGATGTAATGAAACTGAAAAAACTGTCTCCAGTAAATTTAATTCAAATTTTCTGTTTAATGTGATTATTACTCTCTTCTGTAAGATTACGCCCAAATGGTACGAAATGTCTTATAATTCAATTCATTAATTTATAAGAAATCGTATTTTCAATTCAAACTGGTTTCGCTTTTATTATATATATATATAGAATCTTTTTATTAAAATGACTATATGCCTATACATGAAACCAACCACACCGTATGATTCAACCTTGAGAATATATTGATGAGTAAGTAAGCTGAATGCTTATAAATATATAATATGTTCATAATATTTAACGCAAAAGTTTCATTTTAATTAATATACAAATACATGTTGTTTTATTTCACTTTGGTTAAAAACGTGTTTTTAAATACCTACCTCATATTAAAAATGAATTTCGCAAATATTTTCTGTTTTACTGTTACACAAATCCTTCTCATATCAAAATTATTAAAATAAAAAAAAATAAAAAACAAGAAAAGATTTTTCAATAAAATGATGCGAATTTAATTCATTAAATCTATATTTTATTTTCAAATTTTCAAAGTGAAATATCGTTTGATGCTTATTCACTTGATTACTATGCAAACAAATTCGATATTAAGATGTATGAGAATCGTTGTGACGCACAAAAATACATGTAAATTTTCAAAGAAGTCATTTTTCGTGTAGAAAATTGATACATCAAAGAAATGTGATAACACTAAAAATAGATTGTACACAGTATAAAATTTAACGACCCTCACAACAATATCTCTACAATATTTTCAAGTAAAATGTTTATGAAGTAGGTAAAAGAAAAACTATTCTCACTCAACCATAATAAATTTTCACAACCCCCTGCTGTAAATTTTTATTAGACGCAATTAGAACGTTAAGTACCGTAATATACACAATAACATTTTACTATATAAAGTCACGTTAAATAAACACAACGATAAAAAAAATAAACTACAATCGAAAGAAAAGAATAACATGGTGACGACGCTATGGTGCTGCAGAAAATAATATAAGGTTGGGAAAATGCTTCTTCAGTTTGTTTATATATAATTTTTTTTTTCTTTTATTTTTTTTTGCGTTTAAGTATTTTGTTTGTGCTTGGTTTGTTTAAAAACCTTGCATGGTGAATGCGTTAGGCTTTGCAAAAGTGAAAGAATAGAATATGTGAAAAGAAGTGTGTAGGGGCTCATATTTGTTTTATCACACGTGTACAGTGTTTAATAGAACAAATTGTTTGAATAATTTGAAAGCTTATTATTTTAGCATTTATCTAAATTATTACAAGTGTCTTCCAACTTTTACCCCTAAACTTAATTGCTTAGAAATAGACATAATGTAATTTATTTTGGAATGCTGATAGGCCATATTGCTTTGAAGCTATTATACCATCAGAATATAAAAATTAATCAATGCTATGACCGCATGCTTTTATTTCTTTATTTATGACTTATGATTTATGATTGTTGTTCTTTAATGTCAGCTTATAATACATAATACATCATAGAATTTGTATCAAATTATTTGGTTGAAGCATTTAAAAATCTATACTGATCTATTACCTTGATGGAAACAACAATACGATATATAATGATAATATTAAAAATTAAAATCAATTCAAATCATTGTTCGGTATCGTTATTTTATTAAATCATCATTAAATAGGTAAAATTTTACTGAATTCTAATTAAAAAAAGATGGTGTTGATTTTGTCCCGAAAGAAAAATTGGAAGTCACGAAAGAAATGCTAATGTCATGAAAGATTGTGTCTAAGGTCCCTAAAGAAATGTATATAGAGTTCATTTTCTGCGGAGTTTTAGCGGGAGAACTATGAAAAGAGTAAAATAATGCTAGATGTCAGAATCCATTTCGATGAATATTGAATTCATTTTCTGCTCGGCCCTAGCCTACGAAAAGAGTGGAATAATTCTAGATGACAGAATGGTTGATTCATAGCAAAAGTGATGTATGCAGTATATGTATAAGAAATTTGGAGCGAATTGGCATAAAATCTAAACATCTAAATATGATGTCATTATATATATATATTATATATATATATATTACTTTGCAATACATAAAATATTTATTGATTTTACGACCCGAGTCAATCAGCAATCACAAAAATCCTTCAATTTAGTTCTGAGAAAAATCAACATAAGTACTTTCTTTTATTTATATATAATGCTAGGGATTATTATTTTTCTTTGTTAATTAAATATATATACATATGAAATTCTGGAATTTAGCTTTCCTTTCAATATTTTAGCAGCAAATCTTTCGGGACTTTAACATTTTTTTCGGTCCAATATATTAATCAAAAAAATCCTAAGTTTCAATGATTAAAACGAATTTAGTCTTATAATTATTATTTTTTATATGCATGAGAAAAAGCGATGGAAATGATTTTTTCGTTATGTAAGAATGATCAATTCTAAATTATACAAAAGCTTAATCTAACATTTTAACCGAATTATGACACCTTTAATATGAATCAAGATTTCTGTCGCAATAATTTCTTCAATAATTTTTTTTTAAATTACGAAATACTTACTGCCGCATAAAACTTAAAACTAGACGACAAACCTATAAAGTTTTATTTCAAATATTTTTTTTTTTTTTGCTTTTAAAACATACTTTCATATAAGTTTTAGTGAACATAAAATTTTGATTTCGAAAACTTTTTTATTAGAATGTACGCTTTTGGAATCTAAAATGAAAACGAATCGTTTTCTTATATTATTATTTATCTAAATATATACACCGAACATTCGCTATTTATTTTACGAAGTAATGCAAAGACCATACTGTATTTTATCCCATTGAGATCTACAGCTGTGGCTACACATTATATTAAATAAATGAAAAATATGTTTTTCGGAGCATTTAATCTATTTAATAATTTGCTCAGGGATATAATTTATTCTGTCATTCATTCTTTTAATTATGTCATTGGTGGCGGTATTGTTGCTTGTGATTAAATACCACCTGCTCTTTATTGTAACATTTTTCTCTTTGCAATATATATTCGAAATGAATTCTAATAGGTAATAAAATAATTAGGTTAATGAAGTCTTTCAACAATTAATTAATAATCAACAAGCAAACTGCAACAAATTGACATAAACTGAATCAATTATTCCACCCATAATATATACGACATATAATTATAATCGTTCTCTCCATGATTCCGTTATACATGTTGCCTATTATCCGAATATATAATCTGGAAGATATTTTATTTATTTACTTATCCTTTTTCCATATATTCTGAACATTTTATATTTACTTGTGTTGAAATATTTATGGGAAATACAATATTTGTGAATACAATAATATACCATATAATAAATAACACCCGTAATGGACATACACACCACCACATATGTATAACAAAACTTATTATAAATGTCGTTTAGACGACATATAATATGCGTGATATGGTGATATATGGACACAGGAAAAAATAAATAAATAAAAGGTGATGATGAAAACTTATATATGTATTGTAAGCAGAACGATATTATATAAAAAGTCTAATCCATGTAAAGAAAATAATATATCATTATATTGACACTAAAATATAAATCAAGTAAAAACTTTTAAAATAAAACCACATACATTCGTTTTAGTGTTTTGCTGTACACTTTATAATTCAATAACAAAATATATAGTCGATTGCCAAAGACGTTAAAATTTTCAATAAATTTTAATTTAGTTTGTTCAAAAAAAAAAAGAGAAAACATATATTATAAAAGCGAGGGTATTTTTTTATTGGTGTAATTGGTTAGCCGAAATTCTATCTTATAAATTAAATATTCCATAGAACATAATATAAAATATGTTACATATCAATATCAAATTAATTTTATGTTTATTAATTGGGGTATTAACTTAATTGTATATATATTCTATTTTAGAATGCCTTTGGCTAAGACTTTTAGCATTTCTTAGATACTGTATAATAACATTTTAAGTTTTAATCAATACTGAAAAACCAATGCATCCTTCATATTGAAACAAATAGTTTTTTTTTTGTTTTTGTTCTTTCCTTACAATGTTTTTTTATTCTATTAATTCAATTTCATACATTTATTACACAAGACTTTTTATACACATAATATTATAAAATATCAAACATAAAAACAGACAGTTGTCATCTCGTAACATTTTGTTTTTTTCCTTTTTTTTCCATGATACATAGCATAGCCCATTGTTATATAGAGTCTATTATAGATAATAACAACACAGTATAAAGCTTGCTACTATTTACAATTATACTAAAAAAATAAAAAAAATTCGAACACCATTATCTACTCAATACTCTACAACTACAAGCACTAAACATCATTTATTTCAAAAAAGAAAATTTGTTTTGTTTTTTTCTTTTTATATATACAATACATATATATTAGGGTGGATCGACTTTTTTTTAGAACTGCCGGTACCATTGTTTTCTGAGTTGCATTTTGTCTCAAGATTACCGTCATATATTTTTTTTTTTGCGATATATTTAACCATGTGGTTCTACCTTATGGCTGAGGCAAGCATCTCGGATATCGCAAAAAAAAATAAAAAAATATGACGGTAATCTTTAGACAAAATGCAACTCAGAAAACAATGGTACCGGCAGTTCTGAAAAAGTCGATCCACCCTAAATATACCTATACTATATATAATTATATATAGGTATATCCTGACAACTTTTAGTTTTCCATTTAGAAACACAATAATCCTATCTATAACCTAATACATATTAACAATGAGTAATTACTTAAATTAACAATAGTTTTAATATTATTAAATTATTGATATGATTTTGCGTGTTTGCCTGCATGAATTTAGTTTTATTTCAGAGATCGTGAACGCATTACGGGCAAAGTACATAACATAAGGATGCCATCAGCGCCCCCAACTTCTGCCGAAGAGGCACGACTACTTGGGTAAGAGAAATTGCTATAATTACTATAATTTTAATTACGAAAAACAGAAATTATTTTGATTTTTGTTTGAATTTAATGTATATTCTAAGAAGAAAAAAAAGTAAAAAACATGAAATTTTCAAGCATAAATTCAACAATGAAAAATAAATAAATAAATAATTGTTATTTTATCGATTCATTTTGTTATTTTCATTTCTTTTTCTTTTGTATTTTTTTTTTCTTGGTTTACTGTTCTTTTTTTTTTTTTAATAAATAAATGGAACAAATAACAATAAATATTATAATTAAAAAATATATAAAATTAATTATACAGAAATTGGTTTTATGTTGGAAATGGAAAAAAAATGTTATTTATTTTAATTATTTGTCATATTTCCATATCCAAAATGGATAAAATATCCGCACATTTACATACATAACCGAATGCAGTAGAACACAAACTGAAACTAGAAACTATCTATTAAATATTTATGTACTTGGCATATGGTTTGCTGTTGCATAAAATAGTTTTGTTGAGTTAATAAATAATGCAATATACAATTTAATTTACCTTGTTTGATTTATGATTAATGGTTTCTATATTATTTTAAGGCTTTGATCATTGAACCTACTAAGGGAATAAAAATAAAAATTAAAAAAAAAAATCTATAAATATTGACGTTCCGTAAATGTTTTCGACCTTCCAATATTTGAAAATAGATTTTTTTTTTTTATTTTTGAGTGCCGAGAGCTTACCAGTTTCCAATAAGAAAATTCAAAAGTATTTTCTCAATTTTATTTCCCTGTGTATTTATAATTGAAACTGACGTGAATCTTAAACGAGGTAAAATTTAAAAAAAAGAAAATAGTTTTGAAAGCCATTTGAAATCACAACTGCAAAAGAACTTTTATTAACCTAATTATTTTATTTAGAAATTTAAAATCCATTATTTGCATGCAATACATATTTCTTGAAATTTGTGTATATAAAACTTTTCATAGTTTCGTTTTTTTAGAGTAAAAATTAATTTCATTTACAAATATTTAGTTTTTTTTTCCTTAAGCATTTTATTAAACGAAAATAGATTCTATAAGGAATTGTATTGATTTTCCTTAGAAAAAAAAAAAAATGTGTGTTTTATAATGTCATGTTCAAATTATTATTTTCTTATTTATGTAATATTTTTTTTGTAATGCGTGTAACATTTTGTACCTATGTTGAATAGTAAACCATAAATATTTATTATTTATGTAATGAAACATTTAATGAGTTATTTCTATAATAAATTGAAGGCTGATAATTGATGAGAAATATGAAATGAACGAGAATGACTCGCTAAATAATTTTGGTAATTAATATTTCACGAAATAAAAAAAAAAAATAGTTAAGACATATCGTGCAGAAGTTGTTAGTAGGAAACGTCGGCGAAAAACCAAAGAAGAATAAAAGCGTACATGGAGATTTTAATTATCATAAAAAAAAAAATCGAATATCTGCATTGCACTACACCGATCTACCTGTTACTAGTTTCCACCGTCCAATTCTATGTTAATTCTAAATTTATTTATTTTTATACTGAAAATTTATCCAAATTTTATTACAGGTAATATGTAATCAATCCAATTTTAAATCTATTCCACAAACAAAATCGATAAAGTAATTAATGCTAATAAATTGCAATAATCATCATAAATGTATTTTGTTTTGCTAAATCAATTAATCATATAAATGTAAATATAAATCAATTACAGGGAACAACTTTATCAATGTGATTATTAAATTGCCGTAACCACCGTACTGTAATAATTCTTCATTTAAACATTGATAATTAATTAAAATACAATATAGTTTTTAATATTTTATTGAAAATATATCGATTTATAAATATCACACTTGCCGTAGATTAATTTTATGTCATTCTATTTTTAATCAATAAATTTTTATTAAAACATTGACCAAATTATTTTTAAGCATATTTCTATTAACTAAAACAAATTCAAATTGGTTTCATTTTACGTCATTTATCGATGATATGTAAGCAGGAACTGTTCATTAATCACATAAATTGGGTATAGAAATTTATGAGAAGCCGTTTTCCTTTTTTTCGTAAAATTTATCGAAACAATAAAATTTTACCTTTTTCAAAACACTGGCAAGTGGCATGCCATTTATATCAATTACGCTACTCTTAAAAAACCTAATGAATTTACCTAAGATTTTTTTTCTCCTTTCAATTTTCATTAAAATTGTATTGCGTAATTCAAGCATACCAAATTTGATATTATATTATTATGTATATAAATTTCTTATTTGGGTATTATTGATGCCGGTACCGATACCGATACTGGTCCTATTTAGTATTGCGAAGTTAAATATTTAAAATCACTTTTATAAAACACAAAGTACTTATTAAAAATTTTAATACATTTCATGGAAATTATATTTGAAGTTTTATTGAGCGTTAAGGTGATATTAATTCGATTACTTTCAGTTTTAAATTTAATTTAAATATAATACACAGGCAACAACAACAACAATATCAATGTAATGAACAGGCTCTTTGTTTCCAATAATTTACATTCTCCTTCAATTAGAACAGACATTCATATTTTCTATAGTTGATGTTGAAAGCGACAGAACAGAAACAGGAGAACACAAGCATTTAAGCAGTACTCAAAAGCTTTTATGTTTATGATAAAATGTATGGCATATATGTTTATTGACATTGGGTAGAAAATATGAGTATATAATAATCATCAAAACACCAAGAGCCATCAGAATATTTTATATTATTTGATGCGAAAGAAAACATTAGATAATATAATTTTTGGTATGTGCTGTGCTGATGATGATGATGAAATGACAACAGAAAAAGGAAAATTGAAAATTTTTGCCATTAAATGTGATTATGATTGTTGAAAGTGATGTTTGTTAAGTGAATTTTGTGTATCGAGTATATTCTGACATATAAATAAATTTCATTCATATATAGAGACGTTAATGAGCAGATAGCGTATAAAACGACTGTCATATAAAGGGTATTAAATGAATATGAATACGAATAGAAATACATTTATTTATATATTTGTGGAGAGAGTTGTTATGTAACGAAAATAATTGATTATTATTAAATTTTCTAGGTGGTGCCAGTCTCAGTACATAAATGTTGGCTAGCATTTATACACTGAATTTTTAACTATTTAACCTAATTACATTTACCCATTTCGAGATTTTTTGAATTTCATGTTTTTCATTTATTTATTTTTTTATATTTGTGCAAATGCATACAGAAAAGGAGTCGTGAACCTATAATTTAGTGGATGAATCGTGTATATATGTATCTGTTTATGTTGGTTTTATTTTATAATACTACCGACCATGCCCAATATTTATTCCATTCACGATTTCCATTTTGATATTCTGTTTTGTGAGGTTTTTGCTTTTGTTTTGTATGCAGTATCCAGTAAACTAAGTATATAGAACATTGCAAAGGTAAAGGCTTGCGTGCATTTGCAAATTATTATAATTTGTACTATGTTATTATAGATATAGATTAATATAAAAATAGTAAGTTTCATAAGTATGCACAATAACTTTACCGAAGCAGAGACATTATATAGCAAAAATCATTTTTAATTTTACTGTAAATGTTTACCGTCTAAAGTTGCTAAGGGTTACCCGCCAATATGTCGTCACATGCTGGTGTTATTGAGGTAATACGACACCCGGCGGCAAACTATTGGTTTAATTTTATAAAATTATAATAAGGTTTCTTTTTTGCGTCACTTGAGTTTGGTGCTGATTGTTTTTGGTAGCCATTGAGGACAGTATACGATTCCATTTTGATATGTAGTTGATGTTCGAAATATCTTCAAAAATTTGGTTCAATTGCTGTTGTATAGCTCTTCGATACGACGTGACTGTTTTTACATTCTTGATCAAATGTATATTTAGATTTATGTCGTAATTTTTTTGGTATCCTATCAGACAAGGCACTTTGTTATACATTTTATTTATTTTTCCTTTATTTTATTTTTTTTTATTCCACAGAGAGAAAAATCTTTGGCTGTCTCGGTTATAAACTTTAAACCTAATCTATATAACATTCTGTAGGCAAACATATTGAGCTTTTATAATGAATACGACGAAGATGAAATAAATAGAATTTTGTTGTTTCGTTTTCATAAGTCCTATTTATATTACATAATATGTTATCATATTAAAAAGTCAATAAAATTTATTTACCAATTTTGTTGTAACTCTTTTATTTAAATATATAAATCATCGCCTAATAAACAGATGTTTTATCTTTTGAAGATTATTTTATTGGTTTAAGTTGATTGTGTCTGAATATTTTGTCCTTAAATAGTGTTCTTTTAAGAGCAATAAAAATCATCTATATCTGCCTTAAATAATAATTTGTAATTTTATTAATTTAATTCAATTATTTTCTTTTGATTTATGCAGCAGTATGCCAGTAGATCCAATGGACGATATTGAATTACGTTCTGTGCAACTACAATTTACAAATGGTCGTGGATCATTAGGTGGAACTTGTGATTTACGTCGTGTTGTTACGGATAAGGGAGATGTTTTAGTGGCCGTACAAGGTGATACAACGAAACCAGCAATTTTAACTTATCATGATCTTGGTTTGAATTGTACGAATAAATTTCATATATATTTAATTAATTTATTTTAACAAATTTTAATTTCGATATTTGATTAATCTATTTTATGCTTTCTTTTTTTTTTTTTTAAGATGCAACGAGTTTTGCTGGATTTTTTAACTATCCAACGATGCGTGCGCTTTTAGAGAATTTCTGTGTGTATCATGTAACTGCACCAGGACAAGAAGAAGGTGCACCAACACTACCAGAAGAGTAAATTTATAAATACATCTATTTTGCCTAATAATAGATTATTTTATACCTATATTATAATTATTCCATAATGATTTATCTTTTAAATTGAAATAGCTACGTTTACCCAACTATGGACGATTTAGCAGCCCAACTACTATTTGTATTATCCCATTTTGGTTTGAAAACAGTAATTGGATTTGGTGTTGGAGCTGGAGCTAATATTTTAGCTAGATTTGCTCTTAGCCATAGCGATAAAGTAAGTATAGTATTGCATGTGTAATCGCAAGTCAATTGAAAAATATAATAAAAATAATAAAAAAAAAAAAAAAAAAAAATAGGTGGGTGCACTTTGCCTTATAAATTGCAATTCAACTACATCTGGTTGGATGGAATGGGGCTACCAAAGCTTTAATGCAAGATATTTACGCTCGAAAGGTATGACTCAAGGTGTTGTTGATTATTTAATGTGGCATCATTTTGGAAGAAATCCTGAAGAACGAAACCATGATTTGGCTCAAGTATGTTCTCAAATCATATAATTTTATCATTTAATTAATATTGAAAATATGCAATTCATTTCAATATCTAAATAATTATCCAATAGATGTACAAGTCACATTTTGAACGATCAGTGAATCCAACGAATTTAGCTATGCTTATAAACTCGTATATTCATCGAACCGATCTACACATTGCTCGAACACCATCCGGTTCACCTCAAGCATCTAAAACATTAAAAATGCCTGTTATTAATATTACCGGTTCTTTATCACCACATGCTGATGACACAGTTACCTTTAATGGTCGATTGGATCCAACGAATTCCTCATGGATGAAGGTATTTTCGTTCAGTATTCTTAAAAAGCTCTCAATTAATTAATTTTGAAGCAGCATTTCACTTAAGCATTTAGTTAAGTAAATTGACCAACCTATTTTATAAATTATTTATAATAAATTTAGATTTCTGATTGTGCAATGGTTCTAGAAGAACAACCTGGTAAATTATCTGAAGCATTTCGTCTGTTTTTGCAGGGTGAAGGATATGGTAAGTGTTAAAAAATAGAAACAAAAAAAAAATTAAAAAAAAAATCAAACAAAACATAAGCCGCTTCTTCGTATCTATTGTTATCGAATTAGAGCATATAAACATTTAAGCAAAAATTGAAAATTCTATACTCATTTCATATAATCGTACATACGCATAACATTTTATCTGAAACTACAAATACAATTTGTATGTTCTTTGCTCTGCGAGCATTATTAATGAAAATCTATGAAAAAAAAAAAGTGACACAAAATTATAACCTTTGGATTAAAAACTTCTAGTAAATTGATTTCAATGTCAAATTTCTAGCAAAATGGTTTATGAATGACATTTGACGCACAATATAAATTAAATAAAGTTTTAATTCAATATCATAATTAAAATTAACGACAAAATTAAATTTCTCTGTTGCCGTATTGAAATTAAATTACTATATTTTTTGACATGAAAAATTATTTATATGTGCGTCAATGCCTATATCTGTTAACACATACATTTTTATATTCTAATGTAATTGTTATTAGGAAAAAGAATAATATTGGTGTTTTATAATTTTTAAGTCAAAAAGAAAAGAAAATTTAAAAATAGAATTATTTTATTGACAAAATATATGTTGAAATTATGACCAAAGTGCCACTTCAGTTAAATGATAATATAAATTTTAATTATATTTGAAATGTTGATGGAAAAATTGAATTAGTCATATTTTCGATGTGCTTTGAACTCTTTTTTTTTTTTTTAAATGAAAATTAACATCAATCAATATCTGTCCGTGAATCAGTGACAAAATCAATAGAATTCTTACATTCACTAATAAAATACATGAATTTAAGATTATCTGGAATGTTATTAAATTTCCAAAATTGCGCAGACTTTCAACAATTTATCAAAAAGATAATAAATTTTAAAATAAATATTTAAAATTGAATAAACACACTTGAAAAACAAAAATAATTTAAATTTAAATTTAGAGATTATTAAATAAATTGGAAATTTAAAGAGAACGAAAATTGATGTGTGAAAAAACAATCAATTAAATATGGAAACCAAAAACAAATTTTCTTAACATTTTTATAATAATAAAAAACTATGTCGTAAACTTTTTTGGTTTGGTTTTTTTTTTGTTTATAAAACTATTGCACACAATCCACCCTACATTTGTTTACAGTAAAACACACCAATACACAAACACGTTTCTCACAAACTTTAATATTGGTTATTTCAATGTTTAATTTCATTTCTTATATTATTTTATTTTTTTGATCAATATATATATATAAAAAAATAGAAGAAAAACATAATATCAAAATCATTATATTTAAATACATTTAGTTTATTCAGTTAGTTTAGTTAAACGAGTAATGACAACATCAAATCAGAAATATTTTTAAAAAAAAAAATGAAGAAAAAACATTAAAACACTGATAATAATCGTTTCAAGATACAGGCAGTGTGTGATCCACTTGTTATTAATGTCATTATTTGTTATATGCTTCATTTAAATTGAAAAGTCTTCATTAAAAATCTAATCTCTACATTTGAATAAATTTAAAGAAATTTATATCTTCAAATAACGCAATTTATCCTCAAAACAAAACATATATATTACGGGCATAAAAATGTTCCACGTAATTTTCATATTAGAATTCTATTTGGATTACAGGAAACTGCTTAACTGATAATGATTATTATTATTATTATTATTTTTTTTCAAATAGTGCCGGAAATCCGGATTTCCAAAAAAAAATATTTTTAATTACATTTTTGCAATATATCGCATTATTGATTGACATTACTCGACTGAACAATATCTTTATTTTTCTCTATTATTCTGTTCATCAATATGAAACTTTAAATGCTGCTGCTGCTGAAGCTTCAACTGCAAGCAATATTATATTTTAAAGTTTTAAACAATCGGAATAGCTGATCTGATAAATGCACCTGTTCATTTTATATATTTGCAGAGTTCTTCATAAATGCAGAAAAATGCACATTATAAAGTTTATATACTAATCCATACATTTGAAATGAAAATATGCAATTATTTTTATTTTTAATATAAATATACTTTTTTTTTTCGTTTTTGTTTTCATAAAAAGAGTTGCAGACGTGTGATAGCTTTTGGTGTAAAATGATTTATGATTTTCTAAGCATCTCGAATATAATAATACTTAAATGTTAATGGTTGTTTTGAATTATATTTTTTTCTTTAAACAAAGAAATAATTTTAAAATCTATTTATTATTTTTTTCGTTATTTTAAAGATTTTATAAAAATAAGTATCAAATAAATTTAGAAACTTTACCGATCGAATTAAAAAAAAATGTTGCTTGAAAATCTAATATATTTAAATTAAAATCGACAAATAATGTCTGCAATCACTTTTTAAGATAAAATTCAATAAAACTTAAATTTTATAAAATTGGATACCAAAAATCACGCAACGGAAAAACTTATTAATAAAAATGTATATTATATATTTTCGTACTAAGTATCCTTAATTTTTATTGAAAATTTACATACCAAGCTAAAAACAAATATAATATACCACCCACACGTCATCACATACAAGAAAATAAAAATAATGAAAAAAAAAAAAAAATTATCGTTTGTTTTATGTGCATATCCAATTTTATAAGAAAATATTTATCTATCGCATAATTTATAGGAAGATTTGTGTAAAATAAAAAAGAAAAGAAAATAACTGCATACAAATATTTAATATTATTATTTATAGACAGTAGATATATTTATAATTAAAATGATCAAAAAAAAAAAAAAAATGACAAAACAAGAAAACAAAAATACAAAAATATGAAAATAATAATATTTAGTTATTGTTATGAGTGTAAATCCCGACAATGCTTTCAATAAAATCAAAACTTATTTAAAATCGTTTGTTATTTTAATATTCATCATTTATTTTTCATGTTTTACAAAAAATTGTTTTGTTTTTTTTTTCACATATTTTATAGTTTCTCATTGGAAAATTGATTTCAATATATTTATACCTAGCAAAATTTGACAATACACACGCATTTTACTCATGTATTTATCAAGTAAGATTTTGAAGAAGATCGTATTTGGTTTTAGGAGACTGCCTCTGCATATCGGTAGATGGGAGCTCTTTAATTTCACAAACCGAAATTCTTCTTTTCTAATATAATTTTTATTTTGCATATAATAATTACAAATATTAAATGTAATAATTACAGTATAAACTCGATTTGTACAAAATTCTTTTTGTGCAAATACTCGAAAGGTGTAAGAGCTAAAAAGTTAACATTGCACATAAGAATATATATTTTGATATATAATAAATGAATACAAGTTAAATGCTACGAAAATACATTAAAATAATTTATTTTAAACGGATTCGATTTGCGCACATCCTCGATTTGAGCACAAGCCCAAAATTTAGGGTAGTGCACAATTCGAGTATATACTGTATACATATTTTAATTATTTTTATTTATTTTTTTCTGGAAAAGAGATTATTCAAAATGTGTAATAACTTCTCCACTTTTATTATTGTATTATGTTAATGAGTAATGATCTTCAAGTCAATTATGACGGGTATAACATTTTGGAATATAGAACATACATCATTGTGTTTCTTATAATTTTTATAATTCACGTAAATACAAAAAAAAAAATAATTGTAAAAGCAAATTTTTTGTTTTTTACTTCATCATCATTTTCCATGAAAATTACTCAAGCGTAATTCATCGCAATATTAGTTATTCATCATTCAACTCTTTTTTCTTTCAATATTTTTTTTTCTTTTTTCTTTTTTTAAACTTAAAGAACAATACCAATACTTTATTTATTTCGTTCTATTTATAACTATATACATACAGTTCTTTTTTTTTTTATCATTTTAAAAATATTAATGAATTCACACATAAATAACACTTTTCACAATCTAAAAAACAAAAACAATGAATTGTGATGCCTGACATTCTTAAATTGTAATGTGAATAGACATATACGTGCATACATAAATAAAAAATATGCATTTATCTCACCATATACAAAATACACGATTACACGAACTATTTTCCACATACGTAGCCATATGAAAAATAAAATAAAAATGCAACTGACTTGTGTGTGTAGCCCACCTATACGTAAATTGTATATAAATGTAATATTGTTTTTGTGTTATACTATTTATATAATGCACACAACACCACATGTATAACTACTTGCATCTTCAACAATTGATTCGTTTTTATGTTTTCTCTGGGTAAGGTATGTATACTTACCAAACTATATATATATATATATTATGCATTATATTTGTTAACATATTATTTTATGTTGTTGAATATGTTGTAGAAAATTTAGAAAAACCGCCATATAACTAGATATTTTTCCATATTTTTCTTTTTTTCATCATCTTTTTTGTTTCGTTTTTTTTTTCTTTCTTCTTTCAGAAGGTTCGCATTAATGTATCTTTTTTTTTATAAAAATTTCCATAGTATATATTATACTCTTTTGTGTTATTATATATTTGATAAAATAAAATGTCTAAATTCCTTTCATGTAGCAATTTGATATTTTTATTCGGTTATGTTCAATTTCAATATAGTTTTTTTTTTTTTTTTTTTTTTTTTTCATATTACACATATAGTCATATATACCTCTAGTGTGTGCATAAAAAGCATTATATTTAATATTTCAAATATTCATTTGACTCGAAAACCCATTTCAATTCAATTCGCTTTCATAAAATAATATATAATGTAAAAGGCTTGGTTAATATTTATTTTAAAGGCTTTCAAATTTATGACAAAAAAGAAAAAATGAAAATAAAAATAAAAAAACGAATTCATGAATTTTTAAATTTAAATTAAATTGCTTAATTTTAATCCATTTGGGTTTCATTTCAATAAAAACATTTCGATATCATAATAAAATATTTCAATTTAGAAATTTAAAAAAATGTTTTCAGCAAATGTTTACTCTATTTGATTACATAAAAAAGTACTTCACAATATTATAAGAGTGCTGCAAATTTATTTACAGTAAATTGTACAGCTTTAAATTTCAAATTATAGTCCAAATACGATTAGATTAATGAATAGACACAATAGATATTTTATATTCAGTATTTCGGGTATTGTATTTTTCCCTATTACATTTAAAAGATAATTGTTGTGGTTTTGTAAATTTTATTTGTGTCCCAACTACATTTTCCCTAAATTTCGGATGCGATTTTTCTCCTGCATCAACATTCTCGAACATTAAAATTAGCATAATACTGAATATGATGAAGATAAATAAGAAAAAAAAACAGAAAATTTGTAAAGGGATTTTAAAGCACATAAAATCTCTTTCTAACGTTTATTTACGATATATTTAGCAATTCATTTGCAAAGCAATGAAAATAAAATTGATTTTTTAATAAATCAAATCTACTACGAAATTGAATGAAGCTTTTGATGTGTTCCAATAGTCTTTTGTGACTAATATTACAATCGAATATTTATTTATTATTGACAATGCTTTGTCAAAAGATAACCGATAAAAACATACTTTCATACATCGAAAAATGTTAAGCAACAAAGAATCTCAAAGCAATTCCTTTACTCATGACTATAAATCACCAATTCGACAAGTTTGTTTCGAAATTTTCGAAAATACTTTTCGACATTTATTTTTAAGAAATGGGCGCATTTGTTTAATAATCCAGCATCAGGTTGGATAACATTTGAGTTTTCACCGAGTTTTAAATTTCATATATATTTGATTTCGTTGTTTATATTAACTTGTAAGCTTCTTAATAAACCTATTTGTAAACATTGATTTTGATGTATATCTACTAAGAAGACAGAATTTACTTTTTAATGCATACGAGAAATGACAGAATGTTATTAAAATGATTTTTTTTATGTAGAACAGTAAAAAAAAGAAGAAGAAAAAACTGAATTCGAAATTAATGAGAAAGTAAATGAGATTTGCTTTTTATTTAAATTTTTTAAACAGCCATCTAATAGTATTTAAAATAAAATTATACTGATTTCAATTAAAGTACAATTGAATGCAAATAATAGCTCTTTGTTTCGGTTAATTTTGAATTCAGTTTTATGAATATAACGAGATTACCACCAGCCAATTAAAACAAAAAAAAAAAACACATAGTTTTCATACTTTTCTATTTTACATAATTTTATTATCGTAGAAAAATCACACATTTAGTTTTCTATTATTTTTCTATTCTTTTTTTTGTTTGTTTTTCTTTTATTTGTAGCGGTTGGTGCATTGCAAAAGCTAATTAGAGCTGAAACAATAGATGGACTGAATGTGAAATGAAAATTTTATGCACAATTATCAATAATTTGGACTATCATTTTAATGTTGTGAAAAAACCGCAAGGAACATATGAATATTTTTAAAATATTATTTATTTTTATAACGTTTATAATTTCCTTTAAGTATTATTATTTTTCCATAAATTTAATGGAGTGCTGAAAAAGATGTAATATGTTTTTTTTTTAAAAAAAAAAAAAGATTCGAGATTTAATCTTGCTTCTGATTTTTAATTGTAACTTAAAAAAGAAAAAAATTAATATAAAACATTTTAGTGTCAGAGGTCATTTAATCAAATGAAATATTCTGAAATTCTCAATTCTCAATTGACACCCATTTGCACACATAAATTTATAAATTAAAAAGAAAATCGTTTTTGTACTCCATTACATTTTATTAATTTTAATTCTTTTTATGTTTTGTCAATAATATATTATTTTGTTCATTTCTATAAGTATTAATTTTTATTGTATTTCTTTTTAATGTTCTCTGCTTCACTTTTAATTGTTTTAAAAATTTGAATGTTTATAATTAAAGAAAAAAAAAAACTATTATTTAAGTTATGGATAAAAAAAAACATATAAATATATATTTAAGATTTTATTTGATATTAAAAAATTCTGATTACTACTAAAAACACATTTTTTTTTTCTTCTTTTGTTTGAGCAATAATCGTAAAATAATTGTATAGTTATAGTTTTGGCGATGTTAATTCTTATAATTGAAATATGTTTCATATTTATTTAAATATTATTTCAATAGCGCTGCTCAATGGAAATCCAAAGTCTATATTGGAATGGAATATACTTTATGCTCTCGCTGTATTTTACCGATTTTCTTTTTTTTTTATTATTATTTAAACATAAATTGACGTAAAAAATCCGCCTGCAGCATTAATATATTGAACTATGTATAGAAACCAATACAATTTTATGTGAATAAAGAGAACTGAAATACTTATAGGCAAGAAATCATATATAATTCATGTTTATTTGAATAATGTTGCTGATTTTTGATTTATTTTAAAATTTTATCATTTGAACTTTTATCGAGCATATATTTTTTTTTATGAAGGATGTGGAATAAGAGTAGTCGAAAATAATTTTTGAATGTCCTGTAGTAAAAAAGATTGTAAAATAAAAAAATAAAATTGTGCCTATTTTTTAAAGCAAATTTCGGGGGTGGATTAAAGGAGACGGTTTAGAAAAATAACTTCTTCTACAAAGTTGTAGAGAATTGTATCTTTATTATATTATTTTATTGCTTTCGATAAATTAATATTATGAGAAATGTTTTTTTTTTTTTTTTAAATTAAGTCCATAATAAAAATTAATCTTTTTGATGACAATCGAGGTTCAAATTAGAAAATAATTGTAGCTTAAAATAACGGAATGTTAGGCGAATAAACGTAAATAGTTTATTTATCCATTATAACTAGTTTTGTTTGTATGTTATTAAATATTTTCAATAATTTAATTATACTTTTAATTTTTGATTTTTTTTTTTTTGTTTTAAATACGTGTCAAGTTAGAATATAATAATGCACTGTATGTACATTACTGCAATTCACATATTGTTTGTTTAATATATGAAAATTAATTGTACGCTTTTTATATCTAAATTTAAGCAATCCATTAGTTGTTTGTGATGATTTAAGAATTTATTTCAACCTATTGAGTGATTGATCAGAATTAAACATTACACTAAAACAACAGCAACAACATAGAACACACAATTTATATATTATTATTATTATTATTATTATTATTTTCTAAACTTTTATCTAATATTAAAATAAAAGAAATTAAAAAAAAAAAAAAAAATGAAGGAAAATTTGCAAAATTTGGAAGATGCTTTTTAATAACCGCAAGCGCCAGAAAATTGATTGCAATTTAAATTAGATATTGAAAATGAATTGCAAAACAATTCTTAAATAGACATCCGACCAAATAAACTCTGTTTGCACAGAGGTGTCATATAAATTAGCTTTATATATAATTGAGTGTGTGTTAATTTTCTACCTTGAAAACAGAGAAAATATAAAAACGCCCAATTATAACAACCTAGCTCATTTGCCGATCATCATTCCATCAATAACACGAGTAACCACCAACCGCATCTGCACTTTCTTCACCAATAAAAACACCACCACTACCACCACACCAATTAGATCAGCTTTTAATAACAATGGTATTGGGACAGTGATTACTGCATTGTCAAATATTGACTTATTAACTTCATCACCGAAATCATCCTCCTCTTATTCAGCCCTGGATGACAACAATGGTAATTTTTACTATAATAATGCTTCAACATCATCATCATCATCATCATCAGCAGCAAGAACAACAGCTACAGATAATAATAATGGTAACAACAATATTCGAATGAGTGTAATCAATAATCGTAACCGACAGGAAATTCGAATTACTGAGAATCCAATCGCTGAAACAATAGTTTGCTAGAATCAGGAAATGCGTGAGGTTTCTTGGACCAAACGAAAGTATCGAGTCAAGGGAATTTTTTATTAAATTCTACATTTAATTAAATATTTATTAACATGTTTTGGTTTTAATTTATTGAGAATGAAAGAAATATATATATATTTATATTTTGAAATAAAAAATTATATAAATCAAATGCTTTATAATATTATCCTCACATGAAAATCAAAAAATTTAAGTTTAGAATAAGATAATTTTAATAGTATTGCAATTTTATAGAAAATAAAATAAATAAATAAATATCAAATTGAGTTTTGAAATGAAAGTAATTTTCAATTTCTTTAGTAAAATGATTCTAGATAAATGAATATTTTAAAGAAAATTTTGATTTTCAAAACACAAAAAATTAAAACTAATTAAATATTGGATTTAATAACAATATAAAAAAAAAAACAAAATTACTTACTACTATTTTCCTTAAAGCTTTTCAGTGAATATTAAATATTTTACTCATTGAACAGTAAAATGAATTTTTATTAAGTTTCCAATCTTTTTTCTACATTCGTCAGCAATCTAATTTCCTAAAAATAATTCTATAGCGCGATACTAATCGAATAACTTAGCGACGAATGTTAAACTAAAAGAAAAAGTATAAATAAAAAAAAGTCTAGGACAGGTGAAATGTAATAAGAACATAATAATTTCAATGTGATTCTAAAAGCGAATTGAAAAAATCAAAAATTGAAATAAGTTGCTATACATTTAAATACCATATTTTTTTTTCGCAACCATTATTTTTAAATAGATTTATTGAAAGAACCAAAACAAAATAAAGTCTGGAATTGTGAAACTGTAAAGTGATATTGATGGAATAATTGAGCTACATTCTTATTATTATTATTACTATTATAATTAACCTAAACAAAAAATGGCTTCTTGCTAAATTTTTGAATTACGCCGATTTAGCATAAATATATTAAAAATATTAAAGTTTAATAATTGTTGAAATTGTTTTTGGAAATTTCATTCAACGAATTTTTCAAATTTTAGGACGACAAAATAGAACATTGATTTTTAACCATAAAAATTTCTAAATTTTAAATAACAGGGACTTCAGAAACAATATCACATTAAAAATTGAATCATAAATGATTACATATATTACTAATTTATGATATATATGTAGTACTAAATGCGTTATTTAAAAAAACAAAAAATAAAAATGAAGAAAAATTACGAAAAATCATTTTAATGCACGCCTACGAGTCCCTACTAGAATATTAATAATTAAAACAAACAATGCATTTATATCACGGTCACATCTAATATATTCATTAAACAAAATGAAAATATATTCAAACCTACTGCCATAAAATCATCACAATTTTAACATTTCTAAAAATATATATTACTTACTACCAAATAGACGAAATATCTCAAATTAAAAGAGAAAAAGAAAAATCGAAAAACTAAAATGAATTTGCATACCTATAATTATTATCCCAATAAGCATTTCTCGACTACAGTCTCAAAGGGGTCTATTAAACCGTCTATATATCGAGTCTAATGTCCCGTTTATACACGGTTTATAGAACAAAAACCGTTTATAAACTGGCATTAAACGGTATATAGATGGGACATTAGACTCAATATAAACGGTCTAGAGTCTGAGACTGCTAAATATGGCTATAAACATATAGGGTTACATACAGAAATATAAAATTCGATCATATGTCACACACAGCATTGTAACAAAACATAGGAAATAATATTTGAAAAAAAAAAAAATTATAATAAATAAATAATTATTTAAGGAGTTGTTATATTTATTAGATTACAAATGATATGCTTTTTTAAACAAAATAAAAAAAAATAAAAAAAAAAACAGTAAAAGAAACAAAAAAAAAGTAAAGTAAAGTAAATAAATATTAAAATTTTCTATAAATTATTATTATTATGGATTTTGTTAAAACATAAAAGAAAATAAAACTAGTTTTCGTTTCAATTAGACAAAGAGTTGTTAAATAAAAATTAAAATAAACAAACACAAGCAAATTTTAAAATTAATTAAAAATGCAAAGAGCTAATATGAAATTAGTTTAGTTGTGAATTTATTATTATTCTACCAGTAGTTTAGAATATATATTTAGAAAAGGTATAGCTTTAGATGTAAAACACTTTATAAATGTATATTACACAATCTGATAATAAAAATCCCTTTAATGTTAACTCTTTGGAAAAGCTACTAAGAAATTATATAACAGAAAATATTTCGTAATTAGAAAAAAAAAAATTGTTACGTTGTGCTAAAATCATGTCAAACACAAAATCACCGGTGAATAATTAAATCAAATTGAACATAAAACTTGGTTTTGAATGATCGCCTATGGTTAACGTAAATTTATCAATAACCCCTGACATCGTAAAATTATATAGTAAAATATGAAAAGCTTTTATTTTATGAAAAAAATTACAAAAATAAGAAAACTTTAAAGTCTAATAAATTATTGAATAAGTAGGTTATAAACTGCAAGAAATATCAATGAATCAATATCAATTAAAAATATTTTAAAAGTATTTCCCAATGCCACGCATAAGAAGTCATATTTAATTTGTTTGAAAAGCCCATTGAATTATTTACCGCTATAATTATGTAGGTCATAAAAAAAAAATAAAAAAATGGCTTGAAATAGATTGTGTCACAACTCTTTCGCTAGTGTTCCGCCGTAGCCAGCAGAAAAATAATAATAAATAAAATAAGAAATCCTTAATATTTATTAAAAAAAAAAAATACGTTTTTGTATGTTTTTGGCACATCTAGTAAAAATACTGCTATATATATAACTAATCACTTGCCTTGCGATTTATTGTTTTCTATCGATGAGCTCAATAATGGGAACTTACATATAAGTTTTTATAGATAGAGAATATCGCCAGAGACAAATCGGAATGAGAAGTATTTAATTTGCACGAATTAATTTAAAACGTGCCAGCATGATGAAGTGCCCGCAATTCATAAATAATTTTCAATATATTTATATTGATAAATCTGCACTTAGTTCCAATATTATGTAGAGTAATATTTAAATGCATAATAAAATTCAATTTATTTCTTATCTGAAGAGAAAAACCAAAGTTTTATACTTAATGGCAAACAAATATTCAGATAGATTTTGCCCATATTTTAGGTAATAGATTTTCAATTTTCCTTCAGAAGGTATTATCATGCTTTTCAAACAAATTAATGTTTCTATTTACAACAACAACAAAAAAAAAATGTTTTGATATTAGAAAGAAAAACTATTGCTCTTCTTTCAAATCAAAAAAATTATTATTTCTAAGACAAAAAAAAGTTTAGTATAAAAATGATGTCAAAGAAATTATAAAAATCGAATTAATAATCCGAAAATCCATTCCCAATAAAATTTAAAAAGAAGAACAAATAATTTTTTTTGTAAATGTTACGAAACATTTGGTCAAAATGAATATTTATCACATTTTATGGTATCGCTCCTCAGTCCTTAATTTCTTTTTCCTAACATATCACAAATTGACATAAACAACAAACAAAAATGAAATTAATTATTTTCTGTAATAAGTTAATATTTACATTTTTTTTTTTTTTTTTTTTAAATAAAAGATTAAAAATAAGAGAAAACCAAAAAAAAATTAAGCATATTTCTGTATTGTATTAAATGTGATAGACCAAAATTTTAAGACCCAGAAGAAAAAAATATAAATAATAATAGATTCAATAATAAAATAATATGAGCTAAATTCTCTTCACTTGGTGCCTCGTCAAGCTATTATTTTTATTAATATTTAAAATAATATTAAACGATCTTTTTTTTTTACGAAACAGAATTTATGATTTTTCTCTCGTTTACAAAAAAAAAAAAAAACGGCAAATTGTCTACGACGAACAAGTATTTTTATACTTATCAATTTACAAGAAATGTAAAATCTTGATTATTTTGTAATATTGTTTTTTTTTTCTTTTTTTTATATTAAGCAGCGCACAGCCAAACACAACAACAGATACATTAAAAATATTAATAAATAAATAAAATTATTTGAAATAAAAAATTTTTGCTTTGCGCTGATATAATGTTTTAGATTATGCCATTTTTATTATATAATTATATATATATATATATAAATATATATAAAGAAACAATTGATTTATGTGAATTCAGAGTTTTATCTCATAAAACATATAAAATAAAATGAATTATAAAATTATCATGTTACATTATTTAACAGTGCTTTTATTTAATTGATTATTTTCCATTTTTTTAAATTTTGGATTTGTCCTTTTTTTTTAGAATTGTGTGCTCTATTGTGTTGATGGTAAAGCCACATATTAGAGCACAATGATACATATGTTGTAGAATGTACATTGAAAGCTGCGATGGTGTAAAAATGCATAATCGAATTCAATAATTTTTCGAGATTTATTAAAAGTAGGTAGGAACGCTCGCTATGTTGAAATGAACTGCTGGTTTTATTTATTTTTTCAATTTTTTTCAATTTAAGTAAGTATTGGTTTCGTTTTTTTTTCTTGTGCTCCATAAAATGCATAAGTTTAATTTGGATGTTTATTGGCTCTAGGGATCCGTTTTGGTAATAAAGAATGCAAAAAAAAAATAATAAAATAAAATCGTATACCAATCTATTTGTAGCTTGTTTTTTAATTTTTTTTTGTATTAATGCTGCATTCACATTGCATTATAAATCGGCATTCAACGCTCTCATTGGTTCTCTTAATCACGAGACCTCACATATAATGCAATTAATACAAATTTAGTCTGATTTTTATATTTGAGATTTTGAGCCCCATATTTGATGCAAAAGTAGAAAATATTTCTACTATCGCTTCAATTATGTCACAAACATACGCGCCGACTTTTGCAAAAGAGTACTAGGGCAAAAATATTTTTCATAAACACAAATAAAGGTTGTAAAAAAATAACTTTATGAGCCAAGAAAAGAGTTTTCTTTTCCCTTAGAATACAGGGGCATGGCTCCAAAATGCTGTTCTCATTTCTACTGTTAGATCTCTTAAAAATAAAATCGTTATTTTTTTGGATTAATATCTCATACGGTTTATCTTTATATATTTTTCTTAATTATCTCTTAATTATACAATACAGCTTCTTCTTATAAGAATAATATGTAAGATTTAAAAAATATTGTGTTAATTATTGTAATAATCGCGTGCGTATGTCTTTTAAGTTAGCGGAGTAAGTTCGGCAGATCAATAATTTTATTGATTGAGAATTAACGGCTAATTAAATGCCCTAGTGCGAATTTAAATGCTCCCGTTATTTTCGATAAAATGGATGTTCTGCTAACTAACAAAACAGTTAGCAGATCCATAACGTAAAAACTATGTAAATCAACAAATACAGCATTCAGTTGACTAATATAATTAAAGGCTAATTAAATGCTCCAAGAAAAGCCGTGAGATTCGGGTTTTAGGAAAATGTGGTATGCATAATGATAAAATGAAAAGGAACTTCAAAATAGGCCTATAAAATATTGGAGTAGAATAAGATGAATATATTACATAATTTTGTATTTTAAATTGAAATTCCATTTGTGGTAAAATGAAAACTACAGAAAAGTTGTTTTAATATTTTTTTCCATTTTTAGCATTATATCACTCATTTTAATGACATATAGTGAAATTTCACTGCTGTTCGAACAAGGGGCTAATTCATTTTTTAGTGTTTTCAATTAAAGTTTTGGGGCTCGAGCCTTTGAGCGCGCCAGTATTCGGCGCCTATGGTCACAAATGAGAATGAATGATGAGTGCAATATACTTTGAAATTTTTATAAGACATATTCTGCTAATAATTTTGCATTGAATAAGAAATATGGAATTGTTTTAAATTGAATTTATTAATTTAAATTACAAGAACTAAAAATATGTATCAATGAGCAAAATTATGTATGTATATGAGAAATTATTCTGTTATTGAAATAATGTTAAATAATTATTAATACCTACTCCATAAAAATAATATAACAAAAATAGTCTTTGACAACTTCACTAATACACAAATTTTATGATTTTAGTCCTTAATTTGAGTTCCGATTTTATGCCATGTGAATGCATCATAATTCTTTCATAATTTTACTGCCGTAGGTAACAGAATGTCCATTTTCTACGATGAAAAAAAAATAATGATTTTGATTTTAAATCGTAGCTTCTGAAATTTGTTTTTTTTTATTTGTAACAACTTGAATCTCCTTTACATTAACTTTGTTATATTTACATAACTAGCTAATAATTAAGTCTATTGGATTGGATGATACACATTTTTAAAAGCTGAATGTATACATTTCAACTCAGCCTGAATTAAATGGTAAGCAATTTATGTGATAAAATATTTATTTACTAGTAAATTATTTAATCATAAGTGAATAAAATGAAATAAAAGTAATGAAAAAAAAATAATAAATAAATAAAAAAAAATGATTGAATAAATGAATTTTATGAATAAATTTCAATGAATACTTTATATATGTAATGTTTATTTACCTATAAAACAAACATGACGTCCTTTATGCCATAATATATATTGTGTATAATATTATACTTACCAGAATAAATAAAAACAAAACCTTTATGCTAATAAATAAGGCTATAGTTTTGACCAAAATGAATGAATAAAAATTTATGCAAATCATTTATTGCTGATGATAAATTTTATAGTGTTCTTATTTTTTTTAAAAAAATGATTATCTTGTTGTAACTATATAGGTGTTTAACTGTTTACGTTAATAAAAGGTAGGTAATGTCCCAGAAAATAATTCAGTTAAAGTAAGAATATTCAGAGGGTTAATCAACGAATTTAAGTCTGTTTTATTATTAATTTATATTATTTTTGTTTGGTTAACTTGAAACATGCAATGATAAAATTATAAGCAAAGACCCGAGACCGAGAGTTAAAATTTGAAAGAAAAAGTTTCTTCTTATTATTTATTCATTAGTTTTTAATTCAGAAGATTGAAATGTAAATACGCGCCATGCAAAAAATAATAAATTTATTAGATACATATATTGTTTTGTTGTAACACATTTAGAGAAATCTTTAAATGATTTTCTGTAATATAACATTTTTACATTTCATTAAAATTGATATTTCGATATTCGATATAAAATACTAAATATTGATAATGGAAGCAATTTGTTTCTTCTTCGCATAATATATTTCCTTTATTTGCTTAACTATTACTAAAATTATAGGTAATTTTATTTAAAAAGAAGATTAGTCGGTATTTTACGTATAGTTTTTAAATAATTGTGTTCGCATTAAATTAATTCGAATTTAACATATAATATATACTATATATAGTCATACGCAGTGCCAGATTTCGGGCTTGGTTCCTGGTTCGAGAACCATGAGACCCTCGCTAAAGTACCTATATATATATATTATATATATATTTTTTCTCTCATATGAGACCCATCGTAAATTTTATTTTACGAATTTCTGTGAGATTTTTATTTCAGGTTTAGAAATATATATAAATTTTTGTTTTAATTCAATTCACGAAAATTGTAAAGGCTGCATGGTATGCTGCTTAAAAAAAAATTATTTATACAATTTGCACAGAGTATCGTACTCGAATTTATATATCGCTGGCTCCACGAGAAAATGACTCGTTTTGCAAAATCCAAAGACAGAAGACTTTTATAAAAAGTTTTTGGAAATCACTTATCAAATTTTCTTATTTGAAAATCGCTCTTATAAATATTATTTAAAAAAATAACTGTTATTATGCTTTACACACTACGAAAAAGAACTCTTATTAAAGCATTTGAGAAAAAGAACTCTTGTTAAAATTTTCGAATAAAAAAAACTCTTATTAAAATTGTCACTTAACAAAATTTTGCCAGTAAGAGCAATTTATAAATATAAAATTTTGTTAAAAGCGTATTATTACTGAATTGTGCAATAAGAGATTTTTTTTTGTGAAAATGTTGGTAAGAGCGAAAAATTTTTCGTTTTTCAATATGTGTTTATTTCTTAAAAATTATGAGAAAAGAACCTGAATCTGAAGGATGTGAAAATATTGAATCACCGTCGCAGAAATCAGCGTCCGCCAAATTTTTCGCTGATGACAAAAGAAAGAATTTAAATAAATAATATTTAGTATATTAAACAATATAATGTAAATCAAAATTAACTATTAATGAGAAACATGTAACCGATTATATCAAATTGTATACTTGGATATGCCGCGCTGAAAATAGCGCTGAGATTTAAGCTGATAGAGCTAGCGAATAGCGCACTGATAAATATGAGATTAGCGCTAGCGTCAGCACCGCTGAAAAAAATCGTCACCGCTTCAATCCCTGATAGAGATCTTTTTAATATATAAAACCATGAGACCCTCGTGCAACGAATCCGGCAGTGGTCATACGTAATGTTTGGAATTACCAAACGCAAAAGCTTATATGTAAAGTAAATTTTCAATTTGTTTTAAAATTATTTGTTACTTACCCGTTAATTTTAGAATCACTTAATTTTTCTATTAGCTAATTTAAAAATGGTAAATCAAACAGACGATCAACAATTTTTGGGATTATTGTGTCTTTTACATATACGATTCAAGAATTGAATATTTTAATTTTTAATCCATTAAAAAAAACGTTAAATTTTCTTCACAAGTATAATTTTAAATCACAAAACCGATCCTCAAGAAAGTCCTGTTATGCATCATTCTTGCATAGGCATTCTACATCTGGAATGGAGAATAACACGAAGTTAATGGTTGTTATCGTCTTAGCCTAGCTATCGCTGGCTCCACGAGAAAATTACTCTTAATGCAAAGTCCAGAAACAAAAGACTCTTATTGCAATATCCAAAAACGCTCTTTGATTTCCAGTATGTACTGGAATTAAATTTATACAATGCGTTCACAAATTATAGCATATAACTAACGTCTCGCAAATAGGTATAATTGAATATGAATGAACTTTCATTTCAATTGAGAACAGAGCCATCTGTCAAATAAAATGAAAACATTCAACATTACAAGTACTTAGGTACAAATATACAAACAAAATAAAGCACAAAATACCACAAACTTGTTGAATCATCAATTTTTTTATTTATACAATAATAACATAAGTTCTGCTTGAGAGGCTCGTAAGTCTCTGTCAGTATAATAGAAAATCGTCACTTGTTTACAGTCATTCGAACTGCACGGTAATATATTCGATTTACGTTCCGTCGTGATATGAAAATTCGTACTGTGTATAAGTCTTAACACAAATTTATAATTATGAAAATTCGTATAATTTTCATATAAACTTTCTGCTAAATGTAATGGTGTGTAGTTTGTTTTTAAAAAACATTTTAGTTTGTGGTTATTAAAAAACAGAAAAAAAAGAAAAGAATAGAAAAAAATAAATTATTAATATAAAATGTGTTTTATTTACACGAATGACATAATAATAATATAAGCGAATATCTGTTTTGCATTTGGTTAATGGGATCTGGATGCTAATTAGCATGTTTTCTCAATAAATTATGGTTTGACTAGATTTAATATTCATTCATAAAATCAACTTAATTTTATAGTGTGGTTTTTCAAAAGAATATTTGTTTATCGAAGCAAAGTGCTTAAGAATTAAGAAATATTGAAAACACAAAAAGAACAGAGATTTCTTTTTCTTAATTAATTTTATTAGTTTTATATTAACAAAAAAAAATAATTATAATTAATTTATTAGTGCGAATATTTACTTAAAAGTGTGCTCTGTATTGTAACGTTTTATTTGAATCGGTTTTGTTTTTCTTAGCTAATTTTGAATGATTTTTTGTGCGTGAGAAATAATCAGCAGGCAAACTATTTTCAATCGGATCGAAATTTCATCTGAAACATGAATTTTTTTTGGTAACGATTTTTTTTTTTAAATTTATGTGTGAGTGTATTGTGCCAAATTTACCCACTGAAGGATATATTCAATAATGGATTACCGGACACATTTTGGGCTGCCCCATAAGCTTTTTGGGATACTAGTTTTTGGTTTAGCACTGCTTGGTGCTCATGGAAATTATATTGATGAAACAGATATGAGAGGTAAGTGAAATTATATTTTGTCACTTATGGCTCCAATTGTGTGGAATTTATAGTAATTTATAAACTACCAAAATCGAGATATTTGAGTTGAATTCTTTTATTTACTTTTTTTTTTTTAAATAAATCCCTTCATGTGTTCTCATATTTTCACATATATATTTATTACTTATTTTACAAAAAAAAAGAAAAAAGAAAAAAATTTAACATAAAACTTGATCTATAATTTATTTATACGAAGCTATATTTAATAATAATCATAATAAAAAAAAAGTAATAATAATCTAAAGAAAAATATTGTAGATATTTCAACCTACTTATTAATATTTACTACTTACATTAACTACATTTATGTTACGAACTGAACAATATCTATGTACAGAAATGTAGGTAAGGTAAACCAACTTTATATGCGAAACTTACATATTATTATACACTATGAGTTTAAGTACTTAAAGAAACGCATATAATTTTTATAACTGTTAAACAGCATCGCGTTACCTATAGCTTGCTCGATGAACGTATATATTGTTTACCATTTTCTTTTTCATTGTAAACTAAATACAAAGTAATATTATTCAAGTAAATTATATTAAATAAAAACAAACACAATTGCAAATTACGTAAAACATTTCAGCATTTTTATATATTTTATCGCCTGGCTTATAACTATATTGTTTTTATTGGAAGTAATTTTATTTTTGGAAACGAAGATGAATGAAAATTAACACCGTAAATACACGTACAATATTATATTTGTTATTTGTTGCAGAAAAATGTATATCAGAAATCGAGTAAATTTGAATATTTCTGTGTAATATGTGTAATTATTTCTCTTATTTGTTATTTGTTATTTGTAAATCAAAATTTATATAGTTTAAAATGTTGATTATTTCTTTCGATTGGTGCGATACTTTGTTACAAGAAGGTACTCACTGTCTTTTTTTTTAATTTAAAGCAACAACAAAAAAACTCGTTTCTTGTAAGTTCCGTTCGAGGCACCTACACTCATTTGAACTCATAGATTCAATTACAAAGATCACAAAGTCTTCTCATTTAATTTAAATCGCAATTTCTAAGTATATTTAATTAAAACATTGAACTCTTTCAAAAATCCTTTCCAACGAAATCTCTTTTTTTGCAATATTTCACCATTCAGCTAAATTCTAATAACAAATTTGTTAATTGCGAAAAACCGGTAGCTAATAATATACAAATAATCTTTAAAATGATTGATAACATGCATCGATAAAGGTAAAAAAAAAAAAATGAAATGAAATGAGAATACATTTTACAATTAACAAAACTATTAAAAAGTTATTTCTAACAGAAAAAAAAAATGTTATACGTTAAAAAGTTGAATTATCATACATTAACTTCACTAAATTATTAAACAAATATTTAACAAAAAAAAAACATTTCAAAATTGTTTTCTTCATTTTTTGTTTTTCTTTTATTATATTTTATAAATTCTTAAGAAGTAATGCAAGCACTTGATGTCAACGTTTACACGAAAAACACTTTATTTGAATATGTAATAGTAAATAATAATAATGTGTGGCGGTTTTTTTTTTCTTCTTGTGACACTTCACCAATGTACGTTTTTTTTTTTTTTCAAATGAATAATATTTATTTTGAAGAAATGAGAGAATAAAGTAAAGAAGTTTCAAATTTAAGCGTTTACGAGCACAATTTACCTTCTTTTTTTTATTATGAAATACGTTAGTTATTTAGTTAATAAATTCTTAAAAAATTAAGCCATTTTTTTCTTAATCAATTCATATATAATGCAATTTCATGTTATGATCTATGACTGATCACTGGCGTAGGCAACATTAAATCGACTTAAGATAAATACTTAACGCTGTCAAATTAACCACATTTAACAATTAGATAATGTTGTCTATAAACAAAATCTGTCTGACTAACCTATGCCCAAACAAGATATTTATAGCCCACATATATATATATGTTTTTTTTATTTTATTATTAACAAGTTTCTTAATTTATATAAAAAAGACAAAAAAAAAACAACAAACATTTATTGAACGATCTTGGTTACAAACATATGTTTCTAAGGATGTGAATATTATAAAATAATAAAGAGAGATAAAAAAAAAAAATTGAAATTTATTTCTTCGGGATGTTCTTATGAGGTATATAAAATAATATAAACTTAAACCGGCACCTAAATAAGTAGGGGTCCATAAACTAAAGTACATCCTTCCTAATTATGCGAGGAAAAACCAAAATCCAAATAGATTAACTATTTTCATTTTCATAATAAGCCAGTTTCTTTTAATTTTTTTTTTTTTTTTTGACTATGCTTTACTTAAAATTTACATTAAATATGTTATTTTTCGAAAATTCTCATGCTATTTACGTTAGCTGCACCTGAATGTAACCAAAATTTAACGGACAACGCAAAATAAAAAGAAAAAAAAAATATTTGTGATCAACGTAAATACATGAATTGTGAGAATGGTCATACTATAGACCTAATTTTGCATTAAAAAAAAAAAACAACAAAAACATATTCTCGCCAGACACAAAAATCATGTTTGGAAAAACATTCTTGAACAATATAATAAAATAGAACCTGAACAGAATAATGCATGCAATTTAAATGCAAGTAATATAAATACTATGTAATCCTAGATCTATTATACAATCTTTATACATTTATAGTTATTAAATACTATTATGCAATTTTATTTTCGTTATTTTCGCATGCTTTGGATATTTGGTTGCATTTATCAACCAGTGATTGAAAGATTTTTTCTTAAATTTTTTTTTTCATATCATTTCTTAAAAAAAAGCATTTTTTTTTTTAAAGAAGCTAAAACAGCAGGTCCAGGTATACATTTTCTTTTTTGGAGATAATTTTCAGCGTACCCGCCCGCAGGTACTTTTAATTTAAGTCTAGGTATGCACATAGACTCGACCTTACCTTTTATATCGAAACCTAAACTGAATACAGAATAGCTATTACAAAAAATCATATATATAATATATATACTCGTCGTATCGCATGTTGAATAAAATCAAAAGAAATAATATTATTGTAAAATATATATAATGCCCTGCTTTACACATTGTGAAGTGAATATAAATAAAAAAAAAAATAAGAAAAAAAACAAAACAAAACAAAAATCTGTTATTCACATGAGACTCCTCTTTTTACTATTAATATTTTGTAAAAAAAAAGAAGAAAAAAAAAGAACGCGTTTTGTATTCTCCTACTCTCGTGTACATAATGCTTTCGTTTTAGTTGAAATATATTTTGCTTGCTGCTAAAATTTATATGAAAATCTTTTTTTTTTTTTTTTTTATTTCCCATTAGCCAAAAATGAAAACGATGAATGATTTCAAGATCCTGTCTTCAATACTTCTATCTCTAGACATATACTCGTACCTACCTGTATTAAATGGTTTTTCTCTATTATAAATTCGTTGTTATTATTACTATTATTGTTATTCATATTCATTTATAGTAAAGAAAAGAAAAAAAAGAAAAAAAACTTTAGAAATATTCTTTTATCCTCTATATTATTGTATAAAGTTCAGTCAGCGTTTTCATCTTTCCCGGCATAAGTCGTAAGGACAATAAATAAGCAAATTTCATTTGGATATAAAAATAAATAGCAAATAAATGTAGATGAAACGATATCGTAAATATCACAATCGGCTAGTGTATATTCAATTATCATATTTAGATGATAGTTAAAGACACGAACAAATGAGAGGCACAAATTCGAATAATTTATTTATGGAATTACCACGCTGAGAAACAAATCGACACAAATAAAATTATTTCACACGAAAAATATTCAAAATATTCAAAATAAAATAATTATTTTATCAATATTTAAAAAAACATTCAAACATTTCATGACACGAATCTAAAATTTTTGAATTAAAATAAAAATCAAATGTTTTTATAGATGTCTGACCGATTATAAACGACGTATTCATTTCGAATGCAAACAAGGCTATTGCATTTTCTAAGAAATCGAATTGAACCGAATAAAAAATAAAATTAGAAAATAACAAAATAACAAAATAACAAAATTTATATTCTGAAATACTTTTGACAAGCTTAAAATACATGCTAACTACATTCATTTTTGTTTGCGTAAAATTAAGAAAATGTATTATTGCTTATAATTATAATCCATAATTTCTTTTCTATTTTTTTTTTTTTAATTTTCTGATAAATATCTTATGGTATTTCTCTCGTTAACCAGCCGTTTGATGAGTTTCAGATGGAGCAAAAGTACAATTAAAATGTATTCGTAATTCCATTAAAAATACTCAAACTAATTATTTATTAATAATTGTAATTCCAACTCAAAACAAATAAGTATTTACCAGCCAACACAAGTAATGATTTCATTGCCTTATCATTATTATTTTATAAAAAATTAATATGAAATAGATTAACTAAGATTAGAGTATGAGAGCGATAACATGTAAGGCCAAATGCAAACGCAAACGCAAATAATAAATATATATATTTATTATATATATTCGATAACATTAACAAGAAATATGTTTTGCTTTTTATATATTGTTATGGGTTTTATGTTTTATGAGCTTGATAGCAGCAAACCAAACAAACCTATACATGCGCACAGAATGGGGTTGAGAGAGTGAATTATACAACCCCCCCCCGTAAGAATGGACGAAATTTTCTTTTCTTAATTTTGGAGAATATTAATATTATCTGTTTTTAAGTTTTCCGAAATTGGCTAAAGACACAGCGCAGCTTTTGTTTGTGGTTTATTTCGTTTTTGTGTAGTATTTGCTAAAAAAAAGTAATTGTTTCCTTTTTCAAATTTATCCTCACCCCCTTCCGCCGCCCCAGAAAGTAAAAGCGTGCGCGTGTATGTATGTCTATATCGTTATTAATCTAATTAATAAAAGTGCAATAATTGTGATAAGTTTAAATTCATGTCCAACATTTTCAATAGCTACAAACTAAAAATAACATTATGTCATAATACTGTTACTATAATCAAATCGATATTTATTGGTAGGTAATTAATGAAATCTTACAAATTCTGTACTGTGGCATTTATAAGTTATGTTTTATACATATCAGCGAAAAATTCACTTTACATACGTTATAGTAATTTAAATGATGATATCGATATCGATATGGAGATTAAAAAAAACTGCTGATTTTTGGTTATAAGCCACATAAAAGTTTTATATTAAAAATCAGCTATAAATAAAATCATTTTATAAAGAAAATAATCACAACTGTGAAATTTACAATGTATATTAATGTTAGTAATATCACCTTTGACATTACGTTAATATTGCATATTGCATGTATACTCATCATATATAATAAATCGATGTTAATTACAATTACGAGTATACCAAAATGTACAAAGTGCAGAAATTAGCATTTGTTGAGCGTTGTTATTCGATCCTCAATTGAAAATATTGTATTTTTTTATCTTTGATAATGCTTACTTGGAAATTATAAATAATATTAATAATAATAAGAGAGAGAGAAAAAAAGCCAATATTATCGTCGTACTAAGCAAATTTCAAGTCACATCGTCATTTATTTTTAATTTATATTATAATTTATAAATTAAAACTAACTTACCAAGTCTTGGTAGGCTTTACAGTGTCTTGATTGTGTGAAGATAAAAATATATTGTAGAAAAGTTCGTGCACTGAGCACTGAACAATTAAAGGCTTATTATTTTTAATTATTCTTGTATTTTTATTTTTATACATTTTACGAATGAAGAAAATAAAAAAAAAATTAAATACAAAGAAAAAAAAAATCATAAAAAAAGAGAAATCGTACAATATGCTATATGATGGCGGATAATGGGATAAATGTTCTATTTGATATATTTCGTATAAAAGAATATTATAATGCTAAGAATAACAGTTTACTCCTCTTCATCATCATCATCAACACTTATTTACTTGCTCACTACATAAAACCATCACTATATTACATTGATTTGTTTCTCATATTTTATAATATTGAATTATAAAAACATTATACAATCATAGAAATTGTAGTATTGTGCGACCATGAGTCAATAATAAATATTTTCTTGTTCTTACCAATTCTTCATTTCGCTAAGTTCTTATATTAATAAATAAAATATATAAAAAATGTATTGTGCGAAATCACAAAAAACATAGTCTTGTCTTTAGAAATGTGAAACCACGCAAACCTTTATATGTATTATTAAAGAGAAAACTAAATATAATGACAATGTTGACTATTTTTTTTTTTTATATATAAATATAATATATTTTTATCTTCTTTGAAACGCTGTAATTGTTGACGATAGTTTTATGGTTTTGGTTTGATTTGATTTTGCTCTTGTTTGTTTGTGCATTATTTTTATTTATCCATACGTACCCACCATCAAATATGCACATAGTAAATTCATATGAAGAAATATGCTGTGCATGATAAATTCGCATATATTGTAAATAATAATACCTGACATCTTCTAAGAGTCAGTTGCAGCAGCATCAACGATCAACGTAATGTAAATGCAGCATCAGAAGCCGGTTTTCTTCGTGTTATGAATACTTTTATGGAATAGTGCAATAACAGGAAATCAGACCGGCTTTAGGTACATAAAGGTACGAATGCAATATACTTTACTTAAATCTTATAAAACACACATATATAAATATATATATATATTTTTTTGTAAACGACGAGAGCAAACAAACAACACAGAAACATTAAAGCAAAAGAATAAATAAACAAAATAACAAAACTATAACTAACTATACTTTCTGGCTAACGACTACATATAAACATTTGTACATTATGATTATGTGCGTATGATGAAGACTAAATCGTGATCATGGTTACATTGATCATATTAAAAATTAAAGCATTGACATTAATATTCAATGTGAAAATCATTCTTCAAACTGTGATAAATTCTAAGAAAGTACAATTCGTTTTAAAGACAAAAAAAAATAATTGGTTTATTCTTTGAACTTCAATTTTAAACAGAAATACACATACCTACAAATAAAATTTGCTTTCTTCAGCCAAAAAAAAAAAAAAAATTCAATCTATTTGAATATATACATTTGCGTAATTTGCGTAATTTAATTATATGTCAATGAGATAGTATTATGTTTCGTATGCTTGATATTGAGTTAACGTTTTTATTTATTTTTTTTAAATAATTTTGTAATTAAATATTTTCATTTTTGCCGAACTCGCATTTATCAGAAAAAGGTTATCAGGTTTAAGTCGTTCATAAACATATTTAGCTTAAATTTTATTTGTACGGGCTTGGAAATATCTATAACTCTTGTTTTTCTTGAAAAGATTTTTATAATCAACATAATTATTATGTCTATAATAATAAAAATACCAATTCGTCATAAATTTCACATATATTTAAATTTAAAATAAATGTGTTGCAATGTGAATTTGGTCTGATAAATTAAAAAACTTATTCCAAATATATGAGCAAGTGATTTTAGTAATTCCCATCACCTCTATTAAAGATACTGAATAGATTATTTATAGTTTATTTTATTCGAAAATTTGTATTAAACATCTAATTTCACACCGCCGTTAAACCAAAGTTCCATTAACTTTTTATTCTAATCATATTAAAAGTGCTATGAGCAAAAAAAAAAACAAAGTAAATAAAAACTATTCCTAAAACCACATAAATAACACCGCGCTATAGTACAAAAAACAAAAAACAAAAAAACTTTAAACGCATTCTTCTCTTTTCGATTTGAATCTATCTATGAGCCGCAACTTCTTATCTGACACAAAGAAGAAAAAAAAAAATAATAATAATAATAATAATAATAATAATAATTCATCAGTCATCACCACCATATAAACCATATAAAAGCAATTATCACAACGCCATCTCAGAAAAGATGTTATTGTTAGGTATAAAAAGAATTGATATGAAATGTTTTATGCTACTGGGTTTTTGTTTTAAATTTATAATTGATTTGGGTGCCCCTTGCTGTTTCCCATATTATATATATAAATAAAATGGTTTTGTGCCGATAGACATTAGAATAAATTATTTGTTGGCTATTTTAATGTTTTTGCCTCTGATCGATATCGTTGCTTTTTATATAGAGTTTATCACTGTTATGGTTTGGGTATTCATTTTATTGACGAATAAAAATAATCTGAAAAAAAAAGAACAAAAAATGAAATAGTGTGACTGACTAGTTAGCAAAATATCGGCATAAACGCATATATATTTTTTCGAGTTCCTCAATAATTAATAAAATTTAAAATGAAATGTAGTGACTAGCAATTTCATTCTGTAAGATGATCACTACGTTTAAAATGCAATAATCTGGCCCGAGCTACAAATGTAGTCGCAATAGAGTCATCATTATAATCATCAAATTTTCGATTGTAGTGCGACTAAGTACATGTGACACGGGCCAGATTCTTGCATTCTGAACTTATTGGATATGAAATATGAACTATTAATACTACATACGATTAGCTTACAAAGTATATCTATTATACCATAACTATATATAACACTTATGCTTATGGTATAAACCGTTCATACCACAAAAAGGTATGTACAATGTTATTATGATTCGAATGTATACTTTGTATATTGAAATCATATTATACCATAAATATATGTTATGAACGGTTTATACCATTATAAGGTATAATATTATTTATTTATTTTTATGGGGATATTGCCCATAATTTTTGAATGTTCGGTTGAATTTGTAGTCACAAGTCAATAGAAATGTTTTTTTTTCTTTAATAAATGCAACATTCCTCAGACAGATCTTCTTTCATTGCTTTATTAATGCTACTTGCATCACACAAATATTTCTGATTAAAATTTGACCTTTGACAATTAATGATGAAGAGAAAAAAAAAACATATAAGTACATATTATAATAAAACACAATCGTCGTCAGCATTTTCGTTTTATAACAATGTAAATTATAGTTGCCTTTAATCATGTAGATTTTACAGTATTTTGTTTCAATAAGTCAATGTTTATTTTTCTTGCATGTGACTTTGTAACATTCAGATATATGTGCGTTTAAATTATAAAATGTTGCATAAAAATGTTTGTTATTCTTTTTCTTTTCTCCGCGACTGATGGATAAAAGATTACCAGAAAAAAAAAACGAATGAAAAATGTATTCTTCTTGCTTTCGTCATCGCCTAACTATTAAGAACGCTATAGCTAGCCTTTATTACGTGATAAAATGTATATATGTATAAAACTTTTAAATGCAATATAAATTAAGCTAAATGATTTCAATAGAAATAAAATTTAATATATATCTATATATATATTTGTATATCAGTTGATTAGTTTACTCGCACTTTATAAATGAAAGAACTGTAGACCTATAGAAGATGAAGTCGATAGTTTATGAATATATATATAAGAAAAAGAGAATAATTAATAATAAATTAGAGTAGACACATGAGATGAGATGAACAATTGTTGGCAGATTTTAATATTTGGACACTTTTATTCACAAATATTATAAATTTGTAAAGCATCAAATCGAATTTATTTCAACAGAAGACTTACTCCAATTTCAGTGAGTAACATAATAGAAATTAAAAGACATTGATGAATTTACACCCGGCGAAATTTAATATTTCTCCCTTTAGATTTTCAAAAAGGATATTGAAAAAAAAAAAAAAAACTTTTAAATAAACAATCTAAAAATATGTAAAAAGAAAGGAAACACCCATCAAAACACAATAAATTAAAAAGATACAAATATGTCGGTCTATACAGAAAAAAAAAAATACAATTCGAAATTTAAATCGATACCTTTGCTTCAGCCAAATCAAATCGGAAGCAATAAACAAAATAGATAAAGTCAAAAAAATATATATAAATATATTTCAGATTTTCCGTTCCAAGTTATTTTGTATTATTCGATTTAAAATTTGTATAATACGTACATTTTCTATTTCCTCTATAATTAACAATTGACGCCAATATTCTTAGACCATTTACCAAATTCCATCATAAATATAAGTACATTATTTGTTTAAGTGGAAGGAAATATTTTCGTTTATAACATAAATGTTACGCAATAGAAGGCCACTTAATAAAATCCATAAAGTGATCAATGTACAGACCAGGCGCATTAACAAAACAAATGTTTTCTTATCATAAAACAAGTGCATTGAAATTATAAATGCTTGAAAAAAAAACAAAAAAAATAAAATCTGAAATCGAACCCTACTAAAATAACAACAAAATATACCAGCCAGAGAACCATACCCTAATTATCAGGACAAGTAAAAGAAAAAAAAAAAAATAATAAAAAAAAACCTAATAAATTTAAATGAAATTCCTTTTCTGAGGGTGATTCTATTCACTTAAATTGTTTTATTATTGCTTTATGAGATTTTCAAGTGGATGTCCTTTTACCTGTCTATGATATTTATTCTGTGGTGTTTACAGAAGAAATTTATTTTGCGATTAGGATTTGGTGTACAAATGTACTTTTACCAATGCTCTCTTAACCCAACTTAATAATATATAGATTTTTATGAGAAGAAAAAACGGTTGTAATGGAAAATAAAATAAAATTTAAAAAGAACAATCAAATTATATGTGCAGCTATGCTATTATAGTTTATTATAAAGCCAGGTAAAAGGATTATATTTCTATGAATTAAAAATGCTTTTATTTATTAGAATAAAAGAATTACAAGTCCATTTGAGTGCCGCTTTAATAAATAGCATCAGCAAAATGAAAAATTAAATACATTCAATCGAGTTTAAACTAAAAGTATCGAATGAAAAATATATATATTATTGAATAAAACAAAATTTGAAATTGGTTTTTTTTTTTGTTCGGTCGCATTTCGATTACTATAGAAATGGAACCAAGGTTTTTGTTTTTGATATTTTTTTCGCTTTCGTTATACTTTACAGATAGCTAATTTTTTAAATAATGTAATATTTATTTACCTGTTGCACAAGTGTTTTCAATTTCATTAAATAATAAAACACATGCTGCGCAGATTTAGGGTGTATCCTCTTTGTAAAAGAAAAAAAAACGTGTCCTTATCTTTTATATCATACTTCTAGTTGTTTTTGTATTGTGCATATTTGCTAGCAGGTACCTCGTCTGTGCATCATTCTATGTCCTCTGAACTTTCTTATAACGTACGAAACCATATATAAAATGCGTAGATCCATGTTTGAAGTGTGTGACATTCGTTTCTATGTAGATCAAAATTTAAAATAATCATCTCATATATCAAGCTCAAGTTTAAATTTAAATTTTTCATACATTACCCGATGAAAAAAAAATATTTAAAGATGATTTAAAAGACATTTGTATGCCTGTAAATGCGATCACTTAATTTCTATCGTAACATTTTTGTGTGCTCTTAAGAAAATATTTTGTATAATTATAGAAATGAACCTTAATTTCGAATACAAAGAATTCTGATAATGCACAAGTTTTTGATTGCATTGCAAAAAAACGATCATGGGAAAGTATTTTGTTTTTTGTTTTTTTTTTTTTTTTGTTCAGTATATTTAGTATTGTAAGGCAAAGTAAAATACAGAAATCTAATAATTTTATACAATTGAAATAATTTGAAGAACCGCACACATAAATATCTCAAGTTCAGCACACAATTTAAAAAGATAAATCACGAATGATCTTTTTTTTTTTATCAAAAACAAATTTTATTTTTGTCTTCATAGTTTGAATTTCTTAAAAAAATCGTAATATGATATTTTTTTTTTAGAAATAAGGTCCTGCGATAGTAAAGTTTCAGCTTTAGTATCTCCATTTTCAAAATGTACATCTTTTAAATTTCAAATAATTATTTTAGTTTAACAAATATGGTGAGAATATTTTCTTATTTTTTTTGTGTTAATAATAAGATATCGAGTGAAACGAAATAAAAGCAGGTGCAGCCTTTATTTTATAGAATTTAAAGCTGGCTCTCTATATACCTATTCCTTCGTTTAATAATAATAATCAAATGGAGGTGAAGATCTACTTACATATATGCCCATAATTGAGTTATTCTGTGAAAAATTGCTTTTCTCTTTCAAATTGTACGCCGAAAGAATTATTCAAAATGAATATGGCAATCAAATATTACACTTTCCTTGCGAAGTATTAAAGTAAGTTGACTTTTCTTTTTAGTGTGCAATAATCGAATGTAAATTGATAAAAACAGCCTTGAAATGTTTATTGCTTTTATACAAACAAATTAAATAGAAAATTAATAAAACTGTGTACGACAACAACTACGATATCTTTCATCATTCCCATACTCGGTATAATTTTTCTAAGAAAACTGATTAGAGTGGCTATTTTCATGATAACCAAATCCGTAATAAATAAAAATTCGTTATCAGTAAAAGGCAAACTCGTTAATAAATCATTAAATGAAAAAGTTTTTTTTTTTTTAATTATTTTTTTGTTTGTTTAAGATTTTAATTTAAATCTGAAAATAAAATTAGATTTTTCCAAATTTTAGCAGATTTTAGCAGATTTTAGAAAACAAATTACTAATTAATTAATAAAATAATTATATTAAATATAATAAATGGAAAACATTTTAAGAAAAAAAAAAAAAAACTTTGAATATATTTAAATGAAAAGGCAATATACGTTTCCGGTTTTTTGACAACGACTAAAAAAAAGAAAATAATTTTATCAATAATCAAAATCTAAATGAATTTACCGTTTGCATTTAAAAGAATTAAAAAAAAAAAACAAAATAGGGACGGAAGGAAATGAAATAAGATTGCAAAAATATGAATTTATAACACGATTCGTCGTCGTTGGGAATGTAAACGCACGGCGACATAGCATTTCAATAATTTAACGGAAGTAAAAATTAAACGAATTTTAGAGAGGCACGCACTTTTTCACTGCCACTGTTAATTTTTTTTCAAGAAATCGGTGTTAAATAATTTTTTGTAATTTTTAACGAACTATATAGTTTTTGTTTTTTTTTTAAATAAAGAAAATGTGTTCTGGTCGTTCAGAACGAAGAACGACAATAAATCAAAATATTTCACAAAAAAATGTTTTTCGAAAATATTTTCTCTATATACCTCATCAAGATATTTTATTTTTAAGGTTTGAAACCTCTCAAAATGTATACAACACATCTGTTTCCGATGAGAGAATGAATTTTTTTTTTTTATTTTTTTCAATATTATTTGAATGCTTTTATCTACTTGTACAATATGAACATTGAACATTAATTAGATGATTTCTTTTATAAAAAAAAAAAAAAAAATGTAGAAAACACCAAATATATTCTCTTACTTTATATGAATTTGGTTGTATAATCTATTTGTACCATGCATCTAAATCTAAGATTATATTAACGAAACACATCTATAGGTATAACAAATTTCATATAATTTTTAAATTATTTGGTTCAACTAGAGTAGACAAGAAAGAAAGAAAACAAAAAAAAAACTGAAGCATCTTCACAAATTCTTGAAAATTCGTTATATATTTAATCTAATTACAAATAAAATATTTCTCAGAATGTGAAAATATATTTGTGAATTATCAGGTTGTTAAATAAATTTCCATAAAGTTATTGTATTATAGCACAGCCACACAAACGTCATTATATTCTATATTGGATGATTTCAAATATATTTATTAGCTATGATTAAAAATAGATGGAACACGTGATCGTGTACTGTTTTTGTTATATTCAGTTTAATATCGAAATTTTTAATAGTACTGAGAAAATAGCATTAATCATTCATTCTCTGTGTAATTTATTGTTTTTGTTTTCGTTTTTTTTTCTTCATTTTTTTGCAATTATCAAATGTGATATAAGACTAGATGGGATCAACAAGTAGTCATGCTTATATTACGTGAATTAAGTATGTAACTACATTTTTTTTTTTTTTTTTTTCATAAAATAATAATTGTTCATGTCAAACAAAAATTTGAATGTCATTCAATTTTGATGAATCATTTAAAATTTCATTTTCTTTTTTTGGTTCAACTGTTCGTACTCAAATTTTTATGAACTTTAATCATATTTGCCTGATGCCCTGATGCCCTGATGCTACTTAATTGATCGGAAAATAGATCAAATTATCAAATTATCTTATATTTACTCAAAAGTGTCTCAACATTGAACAGAATGTGTAGTATCCACTTACTTATATTGTCATATTATTAATGCATATTGAAATCATTAGCTTTAAACACACAACAAAAACAAACCAAAAAAATCATATATTTCTTGTAGGTAATACTAGGCCTAATGTTTTCAAAATAAAGCGAGGTATAGCATCATCGTCAGCAAAGAAATAAAATCCACAAGAAATCTTTCTACTATTTTTATTTTTTTTGTTGATCGTGCCGAATGAACGGTTGGTTCCAGCATTAACTTCTAATTTACGCAAATACAAAAAAAAAAGAAGAAAAAATCATACATTTTCAACTTAAGTGGAGTATTTTATTGAAAACAATATAGCATTTTCTAAGATGGGTAATTTGAATTTTTCAAAATTACTGAACGAAACGAAAAAAAAAAATGTTGAATATAAAAACATACAAAACAACAACATACTATTAATGCTCAATATTCATTCGATTATTTCATAATTTGAAATCATCTTGAAATTTTGTAACTTGAAGCCATTACAAATTAGGTAGTGTCTACCTACGACCCATGAATCTACGATAGAGAGGATATTAAAAATATAAATTTATATATGAAATGGATGAATGAATATTTCATAATATAACTCGTTTATTTTATGCTTGCGCATATTATAAATGAAGCATTTTTTTTATACATGTGTTATATTTATTTATTTATTTATTTTTTTTGTATATATATTTTTTCGTGTGTGCAAAACGAAAATGTTACATTTAATACTCTTGAAATTATTAATAAAAGCCAAGAGGTAATAAAGTTTATTGTATTGCTATTCTATCGTTAATGGCTAAATTTTTAACGAAATTAAAGCAACGCGTTCACCTAACTGTAGATAGAAAATAAACAATTGATGAATCTGTCTGTAACTTTGTATGAGTATGATGTATACGAAATAGATGATCATCATCAAAGTTTATTATTATTATTATAGAGAATAAATAATTCAAATCCAAATTTAATAAATAACCATGAGAAATTTTAATTTTCATCAGAAGAGTTCAATTCTGAAAAATATTATTACATTGTAGATTGTATAGACTAAATCATCCATTCTGTAGAAGCAAAGGCATAAGTACCTAATAATTCAACTGTTGTAACCAATATACAATGAAGTTAAGTGTTGAACAACACAAGAAAAAAAAAACACATCATTAAAATCTGCTTATTGCGTGAACTAATTTGTTCGGTCAGGTTGCTGCTATATAAAAGTAATTATAAACAACTTTGTTACAACCTGATTTTAATAGAGTTCAATTATATTTTTTGAGGTTATTCAGTTCTTTTTTTTTTCTTTTTTTTATTTGCTCTCTGTTTTTAGGTACGATATAAAAACGTGATGTTTTTTTTTTTACATTGTTTTAAGACTTTGGTTACTTCTTATTCTAATATTAAAAGGGATGAAGTTTAGTTTTCATTTTTTGTTTCGTATCTTTTAAGAACATTAAAGTTTTGATACATATAAAAAAAAAAAAATGGTATATTTAAATATTAAACTAATTAAACGCTTCAGTAAAAAAAAAAAATGTACTATAGTGAATTTAATATAATAGTATAGCAGTAGTAGAACGTCTATAATATTTTATAAAAAAAAAACAAAATTGAAAATAAATGATTTTGTTATTTAAGAGACATTAAAAATTATAATCAAATATCTGATCAGAAATGAAAATTCGTATTGTTTTTTCTCTCTACTCGCTAAAAACTAATATTACATAAATTCACTTCGATGTGTTCGCGTAAATAGTAGAACGAACACACATAGAAATATTCTTTGTAAGTAATTTATTACATTTAATAAGTCTCAAGTAATTTAACTCTTTCATTAGCTAAACCCTCTTCTTAACCTCCATTATCATTAACCTAAATCCATTTATAAATAAAAATGTTTTATTCAATTTAAAATGAAAAATAAAATAAAGAAACAAAAAAAAAAAAAAACAATTTTCATCGCATCGCACGTATATCAAAAAATAACAATAACAATATAAATTATGTATCTTCTTTATATTTATTGTAACTACTAACGAGATAATTATTTAATTAAATGTCTATATATTCATTATTTTAATAAAAATAACAGAAAAATTTAAAATACAAAATTTTCTCACAACACTAACAACAGCTAACTTTAGTAGCCTAGTAACCAAACTATATACCAAAACTCAATCGCTATTTGTATAAAATATATATATATATATATATATATGCTTACATATACTTACAACACATTTTTAACTATTAGTTTTATTCAGTCTTGACTCACCCAAACAAAAAATTATTAATACCACAATATAATAAAGGAAATAATGCCTCTAAAGCGCTAACTAACTAAAGTTTTGCCAACAAACACATAAATAAAAATAAATATAAAATTCATATTATTTTCACAATATAAATATGTATACTTACTTACTTATATTTATTATTATTATTATTATTATTTTAATTGTTATTATTATGTTGTTTGTCAAAATGTATATATATATTGTAGGCTCTGCAGGTATTACTGAACTGACTATATAGGTGTATGAAGAGTATATAATGATAATATATCTACGATTTCAATGGTGTTGTTTTGTATTTATTGTTTTATCACACACGAAAAATCTTAACGGTTCCGCACAGCCTTTTTTTATTATTTTGTAAATAATTTTTTTTTTTTTTTGTACACATAAAAACATGATTTGATTGAAACGAATATTATTCCAGCACACAAGTGCACAATTTTTATTTTAAATTATGCAAAAAAGACAAAAAAAAATAAATAAATACTTAATAAGAAATATTTATTTTATGCCGAGAATTGAAAAAAGTAATACAGGCTGCAATAAAATATGGGGTGTTATGAATGGAGAATATTTATCATAAAGAAATGCATGTTTATAGGACCGGAAAGAACTGGGAAAAGGCTTGGAGTATACATTTTTTTTTAAATTTAAATTTTTATTTTTTAAATGCAAGCCCTTATTAAAGAATTTTTTTTTTTTTTTGGTATACAATTTACAATAATAAAGAAAGAAGGGTTGAACATATTTGTTGTGAACGCGAGGAGTGAGGTTTATATCCTGTTATTCTCAAGTAATGCTGAGGTAGTTGAATATTATACAAGATTCTTATATTGCAATTTAAATACCAATAAACCGGAAGGATGTTTGTCATAGACAAGTTTTTCTTTATAATTTTTTTTATTAAATAAATATATTTCTTGTTTATTATTCACAATAACTTCTTGCGTATTGTTGTTATGAAAGAGTAAGTAGAAAAAAAAAGCAGGAAAAGGGATCTAAGTATTTTTAATATAATTGGTTGTACTTTTCTTCTTCTTTGTTGTTGTTGTTTAGTATGAAAAACTGTTTATTATTACTCAATTTAGATAGCATATAGGAGGATTACCAGCAAGGTGTCCTTAGGCAAATTCTCATGAAGAATTTTATAATGATTTTTTTTTTTTTTTTGAATATTGTTTGTGAATGTTTCCATTTAACGGCAATATTTTATGTAAATAAATTATTTAATTGGTCTTCGTTTACTTTACCATTGTTATGTCATATTTGCTAATAAAGAAAAAAAAACCGGAGGAAAATAAGAAAAAAAAGGTTTTTTTTTAGTCATTTTCATTCATTTGTGGCCTAGACTTGATTCGGTGAGAAAAATTTTGCAAATACTTTACATCCAATTTTTAATGTCATGAATGAAAGTTTTATTGATTTAAAATCTCATTCTTTTTTTTAAATTTGTCTTGATGTTTTAACAATGTTGAATGTTTTTATAGATTGGAAATAAGAGCCAACATAAAGAAAATTGTTATCTTTTATTTAATAACATCCATAACTCTGTACAAATAACTAAATAATCCCTTATTGATATTCCAAATGTTTTTGTTTATAAAAGCAATAAATAATGTTTAAAGTATTCGAATCGATTTGACAATTTAATTACTTCTAGTTAAGTTATCTTTGCTTATTATCAGCAATGTATAAAAATGTATAACAAAATAAAAACAATAATAAAAAAATAAATAATATAAGTGGTGCCTGGTCGGTCATTTAACCTTTAAATGCATCGTAAAAATGTTAATTTAGATGATAAATTCTTTTAATTTTGAAGCAAATGAAAAAAAAAAAAAATGTTAATATTATTTAAAAATAACTAATTTCTAAGTGGCTCTATAATTAATCATAGTTCAAAAATAAACAAAATATTCATAGTTCATAGTTTCTACTACTTAAATTAAATATACAATATTGAATGTTAAATTAATAGAAAAATAAAATTTATGGTTCAACATTAAATATATTTTAAAGTAAGTAAATGCTTAACGCAGCAATACAGCGGCCTGCCTGTACAGATAGGCATTATACGCATAATAAAATTGAATGAACCGAAAATGAACAAAACAAAAATTAACGAAAAGTTTTAAGCGCAGAAATTAATAAAAAGAATTAATGAATATTGATTGATGTAATAAACATACTTGAAAAAGACCAATAAATAAAATTTAAAATTATTGTACAAATAATGTTTAGCTTTAACGTTATTTATACACGCTTTAAGTCAGCCATTAGAATTAATTTTTGATATATATTTTGAGATGGCAAATTGTGTTATGTCCATTTTATAAATGCTGATGTATCATATCTTTCACCCGCTTAACTACTTTTATTACTTTTTATTATAAAATAAAAATGCGTACCAGCGGATTTATTATTAAAAAATAAATCGTAGAATCGATGAAATGAATAATGTTTGTGTTGAATGAATGATTCAATGTTTATTTATCTTAAATTCTAAAACCAATGAATTTTATATCAACAAATTTTCGGTTAACATAAACAAATAATTGCAGTCTAATTAAAATCATTCTGTTTCTTTTTTATTATTATTATTCTTCAATTTTTTTTTTTTTCTTAATAATTTTCTAAATAAACCATTAAACACCACCAAGATAGAATATATATAAATATTATTTTTATGAGATTTTATTATTATTACAAATCTTTTAATCATCAAATATTTCGTATTTCTTATTTCTTTTTGGATTTACTCTTTTGGCTGTTATAAGATATGGGTACCTAAATTAAAATAACAACAAATCCAACTATTGAATTTCTAAGTTTTTAATGCATTTTAAAACAAATTTTGATTTTAATGACTGTTGAGCATTGGAGAATATATAGAAAGTAGATATAATTATAATAATTTCGTGTAGTTATTTCGTTTTTATACATCGAAATGATTTATATATATGTAGAATGTAGATGCGTGTACGTATTTCGTACACAGAAGATGGGATTTATATGAGTGGCACACCTTTTATATCGATATAAATCATTTTGGTATTTAAGTTAACTACATAATAATTTTGTGGTAGCATTAAAAAAAAATTCCTCTTAATCCCATTTGATTTATACATTTGTAATGTTTTACCAACAATCACTATATTATTGTTTTTTTTTCTCATTTGATAAACATAGGTAGGTATCATCTCGAGAATATATCGTAGAATACACTTTAAGCGCGTTAACATATTTATGTAAGGAATAACAAAAGCTTAAACATTTGTAGTCGACAAAATTTATTTTTATTGTATACCTATACATATTTGGATGCATTCAATGAATGAGTATAAGATTTTCTCTACATACCGCACTTAATTTAACTTAATGGAAAAAAAAATCGTGATTCAATGTCTTTTCTGAAGTTATTGAAAATGGTTTTTTTTTCGTTTTGTTGTTTTTGTAAGTACAGTTTATTTAAAAAGTTGGCAAGTACTAATTTCGTATTTACAATAAAGTACGAAAACGATATAATGTATTAATAAGTTTTTGTTGATTTCATTTGTTCATATTGTTCCAGAGCCCCTTTATGAAAGGCTTTAAAATCTGTGATATAAGTATAACCATAACTTGGTATTATAACGTTGATGATGATCATTTCTGTTAAAACATAGTGCAGCCCTCAAATCATAAATATAATTCGGTGGTTTTTCGTATCTATTTTTTTTTAACCCTTTCGCACGGGAAATAATTTGGGTAGTCGAAAAATATATCAAAATAAAAGGCAATCGAATTAAATTTAATCATGTATTTGCAAACTATCTTTTACATTAAATATGGAAGACATAATTTAACACATTGTAGATATTCCAATTTGTGTGTGTTCATATTTCACGTTAAAATTACATTAAATTTTGATGTACATTATAATGTACGCCACGCACGAATGGGTTAAACAGCTTACGCACAGCATCAGCAATGCAATTATTTCATAATTTTATTACGATTCAAAATGTTTTCACATTTTCATATTACATTTTTTAACAGTGTATAATTTCATCTGCACTCCGACAAACAACAACAAATACCTACCTGAGTAAATAAATACAACAACAAGATAATTATTTCTCGATAAAGTTGCGCAAGATTGTCATTTCGTGTCATTGTATGATTGCATTTTATATTCCACAAATTCACATATAAAAAACGGCATGGTTTTTTTTTCTTCTTTTTTTCTTATATATACTTAAGAATTTATAAATGAAGCATATTTACAAAAGTTGTTTGAACTTATTTGGCGCAACATTTTGTAGTAGCAAGTTTAATATTATCATTAAAGAGACATATTTGAGCAGATCGAGTTTTTTTTTTTATACATAATTCGCGTATTTCTTGTATATTCTTTTGTAGATCGTGTTTTCTTGTTTAGACTATGTTAAAACTTTTGAAATCTTTATAACAATGTCAGTTGCAGTATCATTACAACGTACATATTATATTACATTTATATAATCCAATCAAACTCAAATGCATTCATAGTGCTCAGTTTGTTAAACAGAGAACATGGAATCTAAAAAATATTTTTAAAAAAAATTATTATATACAATATACGTTATCGAGAAGACACAGACTTGCAGAGTGCAAGCCGTACAAAAGACTTTAACTATGATTGAATTTGGAAACGTGATGGCGTTCACTGTTTACCAAGATAATTAATGATCACTTCATAATTTCAATAAAGTAATTCGTTCCAAATTAGATTAATAATAATTATATGAAAAAATTTCTCATAGTATGCGAGAGACTATAAAACAATCTACTGAATTTGGAAAAACCAATATTTTTATTTTGAAATTTTATCATACATTTTTGACGCCATGCACACAAATCTTTTTTATCAAAAATTTAAAAATTTTCATCCACACCAATTTCTGAATTAGTATTTAGAGAGAAATTTATAAAAACACGCCTAGTTGTATGAAACATAAAACACATTGCCATATAAATTCGCATTAATTTTTTTTTTTGTGTTTTTGATTTTATTTTATTTTTTGAATTTTATCATCAATCACACATACCCGACTCGACAAAACCAAGACGCCAACTTTTTATTATTGAAAATTAAATAAATAATAAAATAATAAAAGATAAAAATATCTGTGTACATACAAATAATTACTGTGTCTGGTTGTATGGGCTGGTTTTACGTATTTACTTATTACGCTATGTATTAAGTCAATAATAAGTACCAATGCAATTCATTACATAGCAGATAAGATAAAAAAAAAATTAAAAATATATGTTTTAAATTGAAACTCGTCACTGCATTCACATATTAATGATGAATCGAAGATACAAAATTTTAATTAAAACAATCGAAAACAGTGCTGTTCACTGCCATTTAGAGATAAGCTGCTGCTTATTATTATTTGATATTCAGTACCACAAGTAGAAATGAAATGTAATTGCAAAAGAGAGAAGGCGGAGGGTACCGAATCAACTGGTTAATAGTTTGGTTCTTTGTTCTTTTTATTTTCGCATTTGCCCTATAAAGGCAGTGAAGCCAAAACCAGATAAAACAACATTTTGATGCAACTTTCAAACCAAAACATTTATTTTTATAAAGATCACTTAGTTTTCTTTCTTTCCTTCTCTTGATATTTTTCTTTTAGCGCATTTGTGAAATACTTAAATATATAATACAACAGAAGCCATCCAGAAAACTTTAAAATATATTTTTTTGTTTAAAACTGTTGGATATGCATTTTTTTTTCTATAAATTTAAAATAAAAATATATTAAAATTATCATGAGAAAGGATTTATAATTTCAATAATAATTTTATCCTTCATAATTTATTTGTTAAAATTATTAAAAATAAAATTAATTTATTGTTTGTGTGATAGTCTGGTTTTCGTTAAAAAAAAATAAATAATAATAATAATTCTTGTAGGTTGTTCATAAAAAAAAAGTCCAAATCAAGATGTTAAATCCAAGCATTTAAAAACTCTTTTCGAAGGCAATGTGTACGTACATATTTCCATTCGCCAAGTATATTTCATATATTTTTTTTTCTCCTTTCATAGTAGGTCGTTTTCAAGTTTTCAATGCATCAACCATCGTTCCCACGTCTTTTATTATGTGAATTGTGGTCGCTGCATAAATGCACACATTGCACTACTTGTTATCTATGGGGAAAAATATAAATCGGTTAATTTTTTTTATATCATTTATTTGATTTTAAGTTTTCCTTTTCTCTTACTTTATTTCTATATACTTTAAGCCTAATATGAATAATGCTATGGTTTTTTTTTTTTTTTCGTATAAAAATTATTTAATCACATACCCATAAATTAATAACAATGATAATTATGCGATTTAAAATGTGGATGAGAATAGAGCGAAAATCCATTTTATTTTTCGAAAATTTTCTTAATTATAATACAGCATATTAGTTGTTAGTTAGTGGTTAGTGGTGTTTAAAAAAATATAATTTCCAATTTTTTTTAAATTTCATGAGTTTTCATTTAATTGCTGCGTAGTTAGGGACAGAATGTATAATTCTTTACACGAATCAATTAGAGAATAAATTTTCCAAATATATCTAGGCGCTACAGAATATTCTTTTCACTGTGAGATATAATGTAAAAAAAAATATCTAAGATCCCTTCTGAGTTTCAATGAAAGTCTTCCAAAGACTATAAAACAGACTGAATCAGACTTATCAAAATTAATAATTGCACTCAAATTTGAGTAACAAAGAGAAATTTCAAAAAATTAGCAAATATTAATTAATGATTCCAAATTACGAATAAAATTTATATTTTTGTACTCAATATGACAATATTGTATATGAAAGTTTTTGATTGATCACGATAGCTATTATCAATATATGAAAAACAAGCTGCCAATTAGATTGGTACAGAACTTCATTTTTGCGAGTAATAATTTCATAAACAAAGCAAAAATATATATGAAAAATAAAATACTAATGTTATTTTGATTTTTCTCAGGACTGAGTGGACGGATTAGGTTGATTGACCAACCATTAGGCGCAGAGTTAAGTCGACATCGAAATATATTGGCTTTGGTATTGGGCTATTTTGAAATGACGACATTTCGATTCTGCGTCCAACGGTAACGGTCAATCATTAAAATCCGTCCAACCAATCCTGAGAAAAAGCCAAAGAGTAAAAAAAAGAGAAAACAAATCCTGATCCCTATAATCGCGATGACATTTCTTTCCTCCAGTACAAAATTCAGCTATAAGAATCTTTGTTTGTCCTCCAGTACATTATAGTCAGTTACACAGTTCAGCTATTCATTATAATATATATGTATGTGTGGCGATGTGCCTTATACTTCATTTCTTTTAAAAATGAAGTAAAAAAAAGAACAAGAATTTTGATGATCAATAGTTTTTACATTATTAGAAAAATTAGATTTGTTCATTTGAAATTAGTTTATCAGTAATAGACGCTTCGTATACAAATGAATTGTGATAGTTGATAATTAAATAAAATTAAATGCTATTGCGATAATTTTATTTTATTTTTTTTTAATAATCCGATAGCTTGAATTTGGGTATAAAAGTGCTATTAAATCATAGTAAAATCAATTTTCATGAATCTATTAATAATTTTATTTAGTTTTTGTAGTAAATATGCAAACATTTCAAAAAATGAATTTATATAATTTGTATCTAGTTTTATCGGATATCTATTCTATTGAGTAGTTGAATTTTCTATTTTGAACCAATAAAAGCTTTCCATAATAATAAATAATAGTGATTTAGATTTTTATTTTTTTGGTTTTTCTTGGTGTGAACATTTTTCATTTAAAAATACGGGTTTTAAGTTCTATAATCATTAGTAGTGTTGTAGATGTTGACGTAATTAATTAGGCATCAATACATCAGGATATGATGGATGACAGTTGCAGTGAAAATGATATTAGCGATTATCAATACCAATTGAAGCTAACCGGAAACCAATTAATTTATTTGTTTCTGGTAGTCTGATAAATATATTTGTGCGCACGTAGATTAATTACCACAACAATTTATGTGTCTTTTATCATTGAATAAAAGACAAAGAATTTAAAACACAAAAAAAAATGAAATAATTTATTTTTTTATTTTTAAAC
>JAABKK020057457.1:0-37694 GCA_011634745.2 Catotricha subobsoleta
GTTGAAAAATTCGACATCGATCGTTACGTTGACCTACATAGCTCTATATCGTCACCTATATCGTCAGGTTGATCGGGTATGGCGATATAAGAGTAAAAGATTTCTGCCCTGAGTTTGATTTTATTTTTAGAATATTTCATTTCCATTAAAATTTAACTTTAACATAAAATTGTTAGCAATACAAAAATAATAATTCAAAATTATTAAAAAAGTGGTGTTTAATCATCAGCAATACAAAAAAAATCATTTAAATTGCTATTATATATATTGCGGCTCCACATTTTGTAAATGGACTTTACAATTTTCTCAACCCCTCGCCCTATATTTGTGACCATTCCCCAAATCTAAATGCATGTAAAGAAAATTTTATTAAAAAAAAAAAATCTGATATGCCAAAGAAAAAACTAGCCGGGAACTGTGTTTTGCATTTTCGTGTACTTATCCAACGATTTGAAAGCATTTTGAAAATTTTGCGGTGAAATCAAATTATTTGTTAAATATAAGCTGGCAACACTAAATAATTGCAAAATTTTCCATAAACAATTGACATAATGAAATACTCCAACACTGGTTAAGAAATACGCATATATATATATATACAGACATCACTCACTAAATCACACAATAATTATTAGTAAATAGAAAGAAAAAACATAATTATATTCAAGAATATGAACCAAATAAAATGGAAACAGGATCTCTTTTCTGTATGCTAATACGTTGATAGAGAAACCATTTTCATCCGATACGCACCGAAAGTTTCTTTGTAAAATGAGACGAACCAAATTGATATGCGCAAGAGTAAAAAGGCAAAATATGTATCCAGCCAAAAGCGGTCGCTAAAATGTTTTGACAACTTCCATCAGACTAGGTGCAGTGTGTTTGATTAGTGCATCGCGAACAGCGAACGGAGACGTTTATAAAGCATATATATCTATTTTTTTTTAGCTTGATATACGGCAACGGTGTATTGACAAACCAAATAATTAATGATACATGGCTCTGCAAAATATAAAATGGGTGATGTGAGCTCTTGTGTGAATATGAACAGTATTTTTTAGCGTAAATATTTTGATTTAATGCGGTGTGCGTGTGTTTGGTGTTTTATATGTAATTAAAGAGGTGTGAAGAGAAGTAGAGGTGCATTCTTTGGTTCAGAAAAGAAAAAATTTTATTGATAAGTGTATAACATATAAATAATCATGTCTACCCGTTCACAATTGACGAAAGATTTAAATGGTAAGTGCTTGATATGATTTTTTGCATGGTTACTATTTTAAATAATTATATATTCAGGAGTTGGTGCTGATCTCTTATATTATTCAATTCTATTTCTAATATATCCAGTACAAAACAACAAGAAAAAAAATGACGGGAGTGTCCATAGTCACAACTCTCTATTGTTGTATTATTGATACATTTACGTACAAAGCGACGCATTTTTATGTATAATGCGAATGCGATGACTCAACGTATGCAATTTTATAGGATTATTAAAGTCAAATCAATTTCTTATAAGATTTCAATATACTTGTTATTCTTTTATGCTTTTCCGTTCGCTTAAATGCAAATTTAACATGCAGTCGTAACAAAATAAAACATTCAAAAGTTTTGGATAAATTTCTCCTCGTCTCAATATAAGTAATCGAAGTGATAAGTGATAAATATTTGTTGAGACGGTTTCGCGTAAATATTAAAATGGTTCAGAATAAAATCTAATATAAAATTCAAACATGCTCATAACTGGTTTAGGTTCATTATACAAATTGAATTGTCAAATATAAGAAATTCCAATAACAATCTTATCCTCTATGATTACTAAAAACCAGATTTCATTACAGCCTGAGTGTATTTTATTATCAAACACACTAACACATAATAATAAGGAGACATACAGTAAAAATATGAATGTTGAGAAGAGATGGAGGTTAGGGTTATATTTGGATCGATTTTTGTGGTTTATGTGCGGATCTTTGCATATTTAGTCATATGTAAAGCTCACATCAATATAAATATTTTGCTTCTTATAAAACAGAGGAAAAAAAAACAAAAGTTAAGAAGATTTGCATAAACATACTTAAGTGTTTAGATAAATGAAAAATACAAATATAAAAGAAAGATGCTCGATATGACCAATATTTTTAACAATCTCAAAATATTTTAGAAATAGTTATCTTTTCCAGATTTATTCTTACTACTGGCGACTTGATTTAAATAACAGAGAGAATAAAAATCGATTGTAAAGTACTTTAAGTGTTTATTTAATTGATGCATTAAGTTTATTGTTGCCTACATTCCGTTTGTCTTGCTGAGTTTTTGCGTGAAATACCTCTTACTATAAATTAATAATATTTTAGATTTTATATTGAAGGAATCAGTATTAATTAGATGGTGAGTCACTAAATCTATCATGATTCATGCAACATGCAATTATTACATAAATAAATATTTAATCGTTCGTTATTGCATAGTGATCCAACATACTAAAATTCAATGTTCTACAAGCCCTAATCACAATTGATTAATTTCTAAAAAAAAATGTATTTGTCGATTTCGAGTAATTTCTGATCATGAAGATAAAATAATGAACAAAATTTTTTTTTTGTTTTTCTTAGAGGAGACAGACTACATATTATATTATACAAATACAATATATGTATTACAATTTACATATATTACTCTTATAGCCATGCATGTACCATTAAACACATGAATCAGTTAATTTAAATGTGCGCTTGATAAGTTTCGATACAATAAATTGTGTATTGTATTATAAATTAAATATATGGTAAATCATGCTTTCACTTAAAGAATAAAATAAAAGAAAAAGAAAAACGAATTCTTATTTTATTGAAGTTGAACAGTAGCTACTGTTTATCTTACAATAATAGATTACTTTATTGAAATTTATGCATCAACATCAATTGATCCATTTTGCGTTGGCTTTTTTTTTTTTGGTTTATGCAAAATTCAAGTAAATTGAAATTGTTTTATTGCCTTCTGTCTTACACAAAAATCTTAATATTGCTGAAGATGAAGAGCGTTGTTAAAGTATTTGATAAAAAAAACATTACCCAAGTACATATATGTTTCACTTACTTCAGACAACTTGGGTTCGTCTTAATAAATATTTTAACAAACAATAAAAATAGCTTTGCAAATTGAACTTATTTACTATTGAATGTCAAAAAACTAATAAAAATTCAACGAAAGTATTTTTTCTACTTTATTATAAAATTGATTGTCTTATTATGTATTAGGTATTTTTCGGCAAAAATCGTCCCAGAAACTATTATACAATTACATTATTTTTCAGTTTAAATCAGTTCTAAGCGAATAATTTAAAACGTATTTTGCATAGGTGCTCACAAGCATAGGATGCACACGCTTTTTTTTGTGTGTGAGGGGAGAGGTAAATTTAAAAAATTGACTTAGGGTAAAATTTTCTCAAAAACACCGCAAAGAAAACCGCGCTGTATACAAATCGTATTTTGGAAATCGAGATATGGCACTGTTTTCTTTAAAATCGAGGTGAAACTTATATATTGATGCAAACTTTTATTAATTATAGGATGATTTTTTTCAGTATAAAGAAAGAAAACATAAAACCGAAAAGTAAGCCTAATAAATAAATTAAGTAGTAATAGTATAGTAATTGATTAAAAAAATATTAAAAAAAAAGTCCAGAAGAAAAAAGAGAAAAAATGTAATTAAAACATAGAAAACATAGATTAAGTAAAATTAAATTAAATATATTGTAGTTTTAGGTTCAAAAAAACAAAATATACCTTTGTATACGCATTTTGCGATTTAAAAGTTAAAAATTGAAATTTAGTTTCTTGTGATTTCATTTCTGTAATTGAGACTCTTGTAAGAATAAGGTTGCAAGATATACACTTTAAGAAAAAACTGAGCGAGCGTCGCCCTACTAAATTCCTGATTAAATTCTTTTCATTAACTAAATTTTGGTCAAACCCACGTATAATTTTTTGAACAGTTGATTATTAAGTATTGCGTTGTTCACTTTTTGCAATTAATATTAATCTTACGATTTCTTCTAACCTTTTACTAAATAAAGTAAGTAAGCAAGATATCGAACTGCACAAATTATACTAAGAACAATATTTTACTAAATTAACTTCATTCTTTCGAAGAAAGGGGTATTATATATTAGCATATACCGTGTTCTAGGGTCAATGATTTAAAAAAAAAAAAATATTAGAAAAAAATGTGAAAATGAAAGGGAACAATAGGTGAATAGAATTAGTAATGAAAATATTTAGAAAGCGTTGAAAGTACATTCTATTGATGAATCAACGAGGAAAAGAAGGTTAAGTAATATGGTCTGAGCATGTTCACAGAATGTGTGACAATGGCTTATCAAAAAGAGTTTAGAAGGTAAAAATTATAGGTTTTCGAAATAGTGGTAGACGTAAAAGAAGATTTAATTGGTAGAAATTTAGAGTTAGATATTAGAGTTTTACCTTACACCAAAATGCTTTGAAAGGTCGTTAAAATATGATGATTATGTGTAAAAGTAAAAAAGATTTTTGATATTTCCTTTTTTAAAACTGATTATTGTTCATCTACAATGGATAACGGGATGGGCCTCAATAATTCGTTATCCAGATGACCAAAGTAAATAATATATTATTGTAATAAATTGAATAAATATGTTTTCGTTGTTCGATCTTCGATAACAAAAAATAATATTAATAATAATAACAATAATAAACAAATAAATCAAGAAATGTAAAATTAAAAAAAAAGAAATTATTATGTGTAGATCTGTAGATACCTACCTAATATTATTATATATATTCAAACCCAAACATATCGATCTCTATTTCTATATATATAAAGAAATATATATAAAAATATTTATATATGTATATTGTATATATAATCTAATGTACCTGACTGTTATTTATTCATAATTTCACATAAGTGTACTGTGTAACCATTATGCTAAAATGTAACAAAAACGTATTATAAATATATCTTGCCATGCCTTTATTTTAGCAACGTAACGCAATTAGTGGTTTGCCCTTGAGTAATATAAAGTTTAAAAACTACGTACATCATATATCACACTTTATTCAACATCATTTATACATATTCTACCAACTCTATACAAATAATGAAATAAACAAAACAAGACAAGTCATTTTATAAAATATAATATTCACAAAATACGTTGAAGTGATAATAATATTAATATAATGACAATATTCGCCAATGTCGTGATATTGCGCCGGAAAAATGTAATTAATTATTAAAATATTTTTAAGAAAATAATGGAATTTTTATTAGAATATAAATTTCAGTACAAAAAAAACTTTCTAAACTAGCGAATCCTTTATCATAAATAGTAGTAATAATGATTAATAATAAATAAATAAATCATTATATGTAATATGTGAATCAAGTTTTCAATGTGTAATAAAATATAACTAAACATTTATTTATTACACAACAACATATAATAATTTTAACAGGGAATCCCGTAAATTCAACACAGAACAAATGTTATTTATTATAGACGTTGCAAGCGCATATCAAAATCAAAATAATGATAGAAAGGAGGTAGGGGGGTTGTAAACACACAAAAGTATTGAGAACGGCTTTTATCAACTAGCCCTGTATTTTGAAATGAAGTAACAGAATATAATCCTTATCATAAAGTTACTATAGTCTAATTTCTATAATCGGACCCCCTCTAATCGAATAATCCTTTCAAATAGGACCACATCATATTCCTAAATGAATTATAAAATCCTGCGTCGAAGGATGATTAGAGATGTTTTACTGCCTATATTCAATCTAAATCTTGAGAAATAGTTCCTAAATCTTATTTTGAGATTTTGAAAAAATCTAATTTATAAAGAATTTCTGAATATATAAGAAATATATATGGCAATAATCATTTTGATTAATCGCTTAAGAAGCATAAAAATTCAGCAACCACTGCAAATATATATACTATTTTTCAAATAATTATTTAATTTATAAAAAATAAACTTAATATATTAATTTGTTATCGCCACAATATTTTATCAATAAGATTATTGTTTTATATCGCTCGTCGCCAAATATTGATATCCAAATATTTATAAGTATAAGTGCGTTAACGTCATACGCCGTCAATTTGCCACCATTAAGTAAATTTTAAATGAGGTACTTAGTTAGTTCATGTTTTTTAGTTGCTTTGCAAAAAGTTAAATTGTGTGCTTTGCATCAAGTAGTTTTGTTTATTTTTTTTTATTTTTTAATAAATTAGTGAATTCAACGATAGTAAATCCATTTATTTGCGTTGCGCTTATAAATATTTATATGTAAAAAGGAAAGTGTAATAATTATTAAATTGTTAATATAAAGAGAGACTCTTTTGTGACCAGTATTGTATAATTAATGAAGTACGACCGATTTATTGTATTGTTTCAACCTTTATGACACTTTTACACTTTCGAAATTCAGTGCATTTGAAACTCAAATTAATTTATTAATTAAATAAAACGTGTAATACAACGAAGAAAAAATAAAAATAAAAATCAAGTTTGAGCGATTTCGAAATGTATACGAAAGAATTAATGAATCATATTTCCGTGTATTTAAATTCTATACTGGAAAATTTGTGGAAAGTAAATGAGAATAATGGTGAGCGAAATTTACTTAAAGTTATTTACAAGTGTATGGACATTCGTTTCGTTTCGTTTGTCGCTATAAAATATATTTTCTTCAATAAATTTCAAGTTCGAAATTTAATGACTTTTTATTTGTACTGCATCACTTTGGTCATTAGCTATGTTCTACATATTTGTTTTCCATGGAATAATCTTCAAAATATGTAGTAAGTAAATAGTAAGCAAATCAATGCATTATGTGGTTTCTTTCTATATGACTAACTATATAAATTCTTTAACATATATTACCTGGCAAATAATTTCTTTTTCAAATAAATATAGATTATGTAGGATTGTAGGTACAAAAAAAAAGAAGAAAAAAAGTAAATGTGTTATCGTAATATCTTCGAGTACATGAATATTAGTGTGCCTCAAAATGTTTGCTATATTCACAATAAAAAGTTTGAAAATTTATGATGTTAGGAGGTTTCTTATATTCTACATATCAATCTTTATTATTATTTGCAGATACATAACTCTATCTTCATCTCAATCATTATTGATTTCAAGATAAGTTTTATGTTGAAGTTTTTAATACTTTGACACATAATCTACTCTAAACTTTCTTTAAAGTACTTAACTCTGAATAATTGCTGGAAGACACTTACTTTAGTTGATCATTAATTCTGATTTTCCAAACTGATATTTTAATTATTCTCTCCCAATAATTCTCTCAAAAGTATTCTGTAGAATCTTACATACGAGTACATACTCTATAATTAGTAATTTATTCTATTCACAGTCAATAACATCAATTAAAGAAACTTACAAATAGCACATTTGAAAATCGAACGCGATAAATATAAATGGCAAAATATTAAATATATACATCACTTTTTCCATTTTTATGCTCTGTTAGACTTTAAACTATATAATCACACAAGGTCATCTGAAGTACATAATTCAGCTATATTTATACAGTTGAGTTCTTATAATTAATATGAAGCATTGGTCTAACTCTATTTAGTTTCTACTATATTTTTTATAATTCAGAATTGATGATACCTTATACAAAAATATTTTCAAAGCATCAATATAAATTATAGGCATTTGAATTTTAGTCTGTGTAAAAATTTAAATGTAATATTTTGCTAGATTAATATGAAGCAGATTGGAAGATGAATATTTTCACTATTAAATTCACGTAAATGTTTTATTTTGTTATTTTGTTTAAATAATACTAAATATACTAATCAAAAATCCGAATTGTATGTCTTACTTATTAGAGCCAGGGTTGCTGTCGATATTTTTTTTTTGAAGTATCGTCGCGTTAAGAGTATCGTTTTCGTTACTCCGTTACTCTGCTTAGAGAACACAAAGGAAATATAAATTAATTTTCACATAAATGATGAAGAAAGTTTTCAGTAGTTTTGTACGGTTCATTTCAAAAAATTCGAAATAATTTTAATTTGTCTTTATGGCCATTTATTTTCTTTTTTCAAATTAATCATAATTTACGGTCAGATAGATATTTTTATTTCTTATTTCAAAATAATTTTTGATAAGTGAAAGTAAATTTGATTTCGATAGAGAATAAATAAAATTAAATATCTCGGTTTTATTACTAAAATTAAAAAGAAATTTAAATGATTGATTTCGATTATAATGGCATTATTAGAATAACAAAAAAAAAAAAACGTGATGTATTAAATATTTATGTAGTTCTTAAATTGTATTTTTGCATCGAATTTTAAATTAACTGCAAAAAAATTTGGTATAATACATTTTTGTGTATTTTAAATAATTTTCATCAGTCTCATTGAAATATTTATTGATTCCATCACAATTAATTACGATTTACGAGCTTCTAAATAATTAAATAAATAATTTAATTTCAACTCATATCATACAGCTCAACCCATTTTCGTTTACTTATTTTTAATTAAAACTTTTTCATTCATTATCTCGCTTGAAAGTTCTCTTATTCTTTTAAGATTAATTTAAATTTTTAATCAAACACAATTGAATTTATTATTTCAATTTTTTTTTTCTAATTTTTTTTTCCAAGAAAATTGAATTGAGTGACTGACTGAGTCATCATAAGTTAACAATCAATTCAGTTCAGTACACATTGAACAATCGTAACTGCTTATCTGTTTTATTACAATACCGCAGTCGTTGTTATTAAATACATTTGATTGTCTTTCAACATTCGGTTATACTTTTATGTTATAATAAATAAACAGTCTTTGGAATCACTTAAAAATTCTTTTCTATAATTTTGACAGTATGTGTTCAGTTTTCAATTTGTTTGTTAGTTTAGTTAGGTTTGAAATTGACTAATTTTATATGCAAAATTTAACCCTTTATTTTAAACCGCCCAGAAAAGGTCTACAAGAATTTTAATAGAATCGCAAGAAGAAAAACTATTTTTTCCTATAAAGTCACAAAAATTGGTTGATTGTATAATTTAATGAAATTCAGTTTCGATTTTTGAATTAAAATTCAGAGGAACAATACAATTTTTAAATTTGAGCTTCAATTTCAAATTTAGTTTAATTGAACTTTAATTTATCAGTTATAACACAGATTAATATTCTTGATATATACTTTTATTTGGTCGCAATGTTAGATAGTTAGTTTTTAATTTAGCTTAATTTGAGATCAGACCTAGATATTATAGTGATCGATCTATAAACGATACGATTATAGAATATTAGAAAGAGACCTACATCTTTAAAATAAATAGTGGCGTATCGTTGATTGAATCAAACAAAAAGCTACTGAATATAACCTCGAAAACGCGGTGCTAGCGTAGTTAATTGGTGATGAATAGTTTGTACAGGCCATCTATCAAATAATTACGGTAAAACTCTATAAAGCCACTTGACGTATAGGTATTATCTAAAGACTATCAAGAAAGCTCCATTCTAACAAATTAATTAATTTTTTAAACGAATTATTCAATATTATAAAGTAATTTCCATTTTCTGATGAGTTTGTAATTGGATTATAGTTGCACATTTTCTATCTACAAAACAAAATATTTATTATTTCGTTTGTAGAAGTCATCATTTTTAACATAATTTAATTGATATCAAATATGCAACACATAAATTATGTGAATAATTATTATTTTTTTTAATTGTTGTGAATTGATTATTACAGAGTACAAGTACATGATAATGTATATTTTTAACTAGCAACAGAGAAAATTTGGCCTACTAATGCCTACTGGTGTAGACATTGAACAAAATACTTCTTTTTTTTTTATTCATAATGAATATTCTATGATTACCTACAAATTTTAATGTGATTTTGATTAGAAATGAATACAAAATCATTTCTAGTAATAATAATAATAATAATAAGTTATACAGTCACACAATTTTGATTTAAATAATCGATTTCAAACATGCTAATTCAAAATTAATATTTCTCTCATAATTTTTAGTCAAATATGGGCCCTGTGTCTGTATCGTAATGTGTGATATGGATTTTATCATTGAAGTCTGAATCATTTTATTATTTGTGTATTTTGTATATGATCTTTTGTTTATGTTTTCATTTGAACATTTTTTTGTTGTGACTAAATTAGTACATATACTAAGAAATAAATACGTTTTACAATCCAAGCCACAGATAATTTTCATTTGTTTTAATAATTTTTGTATGGACAATAAAATAATTGGAATACAATTTTTTTAATTTTACACACAAAGTTCGTAATACATAAAGAAATTGAATAAATATGCTTCGGACTTTTTGAATTTAAAAGATAAATAATTATTTTATGTTGGATTGTTTTTGTATTGCTGTTTTCTATAGAACACAACAGGAATATAATAAATAATTACTTATATACTGATGATTTTTCATTTCATTTTAGTTTTGAAGTCGAAAGATTTTTGAAAATCTCGGATATTGCGTAATATACAGTAATTGCATTATTTTATAAATAGTAGGTTAAAACGATGTTTATACATAAATAAAAATATATAATGAAATTAATCGGTATTTATAAAAAAGAAAAGAAAAAAAGACGTTAATTTGTGTGGCATGTTCGAACTTCTAATATTTTTCCAATAAACTGAAATCGCATATTTCTTTCCCTTTTGTCTTATAAATTTCTGATAAATAGATGAATCATTCTATGAGCCACTTATTCAATTATTCTATCCCTAAATATGGTTCAATATGTTTCCCACATTACTCATTCATGTTTATGCTCGTGCATGCATGCCTACAATTTAAGGTTTGGCGGTTAACTAAACTAACTACATTCATTCAGGAACTTAAAATGAATGTGCATGGCAAATATATTTGTTTTTTTCTTTATAAAATATTTGCATGAAATTAATATAGTTTCTCAATACAAAATATGTCAAAATTACTTAAACAAATTAAACAATTTTACAAACATAAATCAGCCTCTACAATTCCTATTCATATCAATGCTGACATTGAAGTTTGATTACATTGATTGTTCCCATTATTATATTATATATTATATATTTAATGTGGAAACTATTAAACTTTATCATCCGGTGTAATTTCAATAAAAATCTATTCTTTTCTATTAATATTGAATCTATGCAGTTTTTATTTCATGAATTCTTTATTTATTTTTTTATCTGAAAGATTATTTTGCAGTAGTAAAATGTAAATCTAAGGCATTTCTAAGAAATATTATAAAACAAAAATTAATACTAATTTTTATTGGATGACTCGATTTGCAGCATAAAATTAAATATGTTTCACATCCTTCATAAAACTTAAAACCGTGTTTCCGTAGTCTCTAAATTGAATGCACCCGCATTTAAACTTGATCTGAACGTAAATAAACACCACCAGTTAAAATCAGTTAAATAGATATAAGTAAACAATAAACCTGCTTGCTATCGTTTATTAATTTATTTAAAAATGTTGTTTTTAATATCAATTTGTTTTAGTGTCAATAAAACTTTTTTATTCATAAATAATATAAATATGAGTCACCTAAGAGAATAGGCAATTTAAATGAGTAAATAAAAAATAAATATATAGTTTATACATATACTGACAGTGCATTAAAGGGCCACTAAAAATGGATAAAACCTCAATTGTAAATATTTCATAATATTTATTATTATTATTTATTATTTCTTCTTTAATGACTATGGAACAATAATATGGAATAAAATTAATGACTTCAATTTACTTGATCAAACAAAATCTATTTATTTAACTGGTGTATTAAAAATGAAATTATAATTTAAAAGAAAAAATGTCTCCCATATTAAATGAAATTTTTAACTAGAAACAGTCTTCTAGAGTTCTAGCTTAACAATGGTTTTTAACTGAATGTTTAGCGATTACTTATAAAAATATTCAGCTAAATATTTACGAAGATACATCCAGTTCTCTCTCAACTAATTAAACTAAAACTAAATTAAAAATTGCAGCTGGTTGTGATAAATGCTTAAAATTATTATGAATACTAATATAGAGCATGCCAATTTTTTTTTAACACAACTTTCTATTTACATTTAATGTTATTTTCATCATCTATATATTGGTAAATGATAGTTCAATGTTGAATATCGATGGCTGAATGGTTAACCAACGATTGATTTTTCATACAAAAAATCGTAACTCAATACGATAGATAGATAAGAAACAATCAAGACCGAATGTTAGGCCTGATTGACATTAAGCCATCGATAAACAATTCTATTGCTCTGCCTGCATAATTTGATTGAAATCAGTCGGGTCCTATATATTCATTGATATAATTCCATAAGTATTTGACATTAACCAAAAATGTTTCTTTTACAATTCGACAAATATCAATTTTCAAATATATGCCTACTAAGTATTTAAATTATTAATAAATCTTTAATAAACATTAACTTATTTGGTGATAACAACCAGAGGCTACGTACGGAAAGCCACTTTATATGAAATATTTTTTGAATATGGTATGGTATTTATATTAATATTAAATTTAATTAATATTTGATCGTTTAAAATTCAAATCATACGATTAAACAGTTATATATCCATATAATTTAATGTCTATTTTTATTATTAAAGCAAAACAAGTTTTTACACATTGTGTTTATAGTTTCATTTCTTATTTTTATTACCATACCAACATATTATTCTTCATCATCATCATCTTGTAAAGTTTTGATATTTCTATTATTTTTATGTTTATCAATCAATTACATACGAATAATTTCTAGGTAGGTATTTGATTTTGTTTCATTTAGTTGTGATATAGCGTTAATTCTGTTAGAAATTCTTTGCCTACTCATAAGTGTAGTATTTGAGTGTGTAATCGGATGAAAGAATAAAATTAAAAAAAGAAGTATATAAATGTTGTGCTAGTTTCAATTTAAATACTTATCGGAATATAAAATAAAGTATGTTTATTAGAATTTACTGCAAAAATCGATATTCTTATGTTTCGGGACAATTTTTATAAATTTATATCATGATTATATTATGCAATATTCACAAACCATAACTTTATTGGATAAGGTGCTATTTGCTATTTGCTATTTACCATCTAATTACAATAAGAAAAAATTACGTATATTGTGATTACGATTACGTTAACTTGTTAGAACCACAAGATATAATAGATATTTAACCACTTTTTTTTTTTTTACTTAAATTTGAGACGAAAATTATGTAAGCATTTCAATATTGATTGAATTCCATACTGTAAGTAGTTTGCATTAAGACTAAAAGAAACATGTTAGTACTTTAATTTTTTTTTTTTTTTTGTTTTGATTGAAAGAGTTAACTGAAACAGATTCGTATATAAAAAAATAATAAAAATAGCTGCTATAATACTATTGGGATTAATAAAATTTATAAAAAACAAGAAAAAAAAAATAAATAAATATATTTAGCGCATGAGCGATCTTATCTCTTAACAGTTTAATATTTAACGATTTGTATGCTACAAATTTTGAGAAATTTAAAATTATTTACATGAAATTTTGTGGAAACATTTTTCTATGACAAGGAAAATAATGTAATATACACAATATACCGTTAGGTATATAAATGTGTAAGCACCTTTAGGGTAAATCTATTACATTATGTCTTTCCGCTTATTACGTCTTATATACATAAATTGAAAACACTTTATTTTACATCATTTTTGAGAAATTCGTTCGAATTTAGTAAAAAATCAAGTATGTATTGGTTTGGCAATTTTTTTTTTACCGGAAAATTTGCCTGCTTTTTATTTTCAGATTGGTCGGGCGAATTTTGATGGTCGATATACCAAAAGTTGCAGAATTTTCTTTAGACAAAAATATACAAACTGACGTTTTTTTAATAATATTTCCTTTTTAAAACTGATTTAAATTGATATGGAAATAGAAATATTGAATCATTGATTAAAATAAAAACGAGGAATTTCTGAATTACTTAACTGGATTTGACCAACTTCTGGAACGAATAGTAAAAAACTAATTTTTCAAAATGTTATGTTTACCTTCATACATTAATCTAAACACACTTACACGCAACAATAAAATTTTGCAAACATTTTTTATTAAAATTTTCTTATTATTTTTTAAATGTGTATGGTTTTTTTTTAAAAAAAAAATATCTTTTAGAAAATAAAGGAACAGTACTCTCGTGCTTTGGAAGGAAAACTTAAACGAAATCTTGCTGATATACAAAACGACATAAACGAACATACATTGTGTATACGTATTTGCATTACAGTAAAATTGCATTTAAGTTCATCTCCCTAAGCACGTCAGATTAGAGAATCTATCTATTCATTTTATTCGCATATTCGTTGAAACTTATTTTCGTAGTTTAATATTATATGTTGATTATGATTCCTTTTTTTTTGACAATTGAACTTAGACATTTCTTTGTAATAATGTTGTTTGCAAGCGCTGGTAGCGGTATAAATCAATGTAAAAAAAATAAAAATAAAAAAAAAAACACGAAATACCTTTGAAGCTATAAAAATTTCTTTTTCTATTTTCAGATAGTGTAAAGGCGTTATTAGGTCGTCATACAAAAATTCTTGTGAAATATATGGTGAAACTAGAGACGAAAGGTGACAAAACTGAAAACAGAGTGCTGGTAAGTAAAATATAATACATTTTAAGTTAATGATATTTTTCGTTTCGCATTATTAATCAAACAAAAAAGACGAAATGAAAGAAAAAAAAAAGAAGAAAAGTGAAAAAAGGTGTAGGGTAATCAACCAATTTTGCTTGAAACTAAATAATTATTTTGATATTTCTTTGTGTTGATTAATTTGACATTGTATATGTAATTAGTGACCAAAAACCAAACATTTCTTATACGATTGATTGTGTAGCACTAATTAGTTTTTGTTTCACTTTCAATTATCATATTAGAAATCAGGTTTTAAATACTTAAGTTTTTTCAGAAATTGGAAACAATTTCGTTATAATCCTTTTATTTATCGATATTAGAGCTTTATGTTAGTATTTTCATGAAATTTAGTTATCAGTAAAATCAGCCAGTTAAGTTTTTGTTTTGAAATTCGTAATAAAAATATATGTGAAATGTTTCACACAATGACTTATCAGGCATTTTCATTTCTCAGTAAAAGCACTTTAATTTATTATTTAGAATAAATATTTTAATTTAATTATTTTAAAAATTTAAGCATTATGAAATATGTTTGTTTTCAAGCTTTGAAGTTTCCAAGTTTTCATAATTAATAAATTAATTATTAATTTCGATGGCATATTGCAATAGTTCACATTCGTTATTCGTTATTCGTTATGGTTATGCGAACATATTATTAATTATTACTATTTCATTTTTTTTTAGTGCTATTAAAAGTAACCGATCTATACTTACTGCCATATACATTTTCATAATATTTGCTTGTAAACAATGACGATCGTACACTTTTATTTCGCAGTTTCTTAATAATATGTATAATACATTTATCATGTTTATTCTTTTTCTTTTTTTTTGATACATTGAATTTCATTACAGAGTTTTAATTTACCATTTATACACAGCTATATATTTATTTTCTTATAATGCGTTCAGTTGTATTACAGAGTCATATTTAACCTCTATTTTGTTATTCTACACATTTTCGCAGAACTTTTGTATTGTAGGTATAATAATAAAAAAAAGAAAAAAATATTACAGTTCTGAATTTTTTGTCTTTATTATTTTATTGTTATTAATTTAATTGTCTTGTTTAAAAAAAAATAAAAAAGAATTGTGTTAAGTCATATATTAATGAAATATTTAAAATTAAACTTCACTTCTCACATCAGTACCATTTTTTTTTTTAATTTATAAGAAAACAATGCCTGTTCCTAACTGAAATTTTAATTTATTTCATTCTAAGCTAACATATATTTCCGATGCTTGATTCACAATTTAAAATCGTGAACAGATATTACATTTTATAAAAATCTATGATCTAAAAAAATATGGTAAGAATTAGGTGACTCGGAATACTGCTAGATGTCGATAAAAAATCAAATTAAATTCGAGATAAGGTGAGAATAAAAGATCAACTAGAAAATCTGATTCAAAATTATTTCTACTTTTCAAGAATAAATCCTATTGTTAGTTGTTCTCATCAAATGTTATGGAATACTTATAATACAACTTAAAAAATTCTCTTAATATGTGTAAAATAATTTGCATAATTTATATGAATAGTAGATAACTACTGATATATTACAGATTAACTATAATTAACATGTCTTATTATTGTAAAATCTTTTATATAAATTAACACAATAATCATTGCAATCATTACTCGTCACCAAAAAAAAAAATGAAGAAAAAAACGATCTGTCTTTTTTTCTTCCAATTCTTTATTTGTTTATTTATTTATTTTTTCACAACAATGTGTGGATATGAAAAATTAGAAAAAAAGATAAATAAATAGAAATTTAAAGTCAATTAGAAAATTTTGTACCTACATATTTATTCTCTGATAATAGTGAATAATAGAGACAGAGAGTTACCAACTAAATTAATGTTTGGTATTATTAAATAATAAATTTTGTATGTAAACTAGTATTTTTGGAGTTGATCCAATTAAGATAATTAATGATTTTTGATTTAAATTTAATTATAAATTCAAGATTTTTTTTTTATTCTTTTGCCATTATTACCGTACTGTGCATTGTCATCAATGAGAAACAAAATAAATAATATTAATTAAAAAAAAAAATAATTACGCTCAAATTATTTATAATAAGTTGATCGTATCAGATCAATGGGAAACTGTAGGTAAAACTACGTGTAAATATCAACTGTCAACTGAGAGTAAATAAAACCTCGAGTTTTAATATTTCCCTTATATTTCAGGGAAAATAGCATCAAAACCCCCGGTGTTTTGAAATTACCCCTGTTTAAAATTACCACCCTACGTATCGTTGTTGACTATAAAATTATGAAATTAGTTAAAAATATACGAGAAAAACAATGGCTTTCCATTACTTCTATATGTTAGAAATTTTGGTTTTACCGACGATAACTTATAAGAAAAAAAAAATGAATTGTGAAATATACTAATTATAACTAATTGCCGTGTCAACTACTGTTATTTTACATTGAGATATTGAGTAAAGTATATATATATATATCATTATATCATATATGGCTGAAACTATTACTTTGTTGCAAAAATAGCAATAGATGACTAAAACTATAATATATACAATCTGTCAACAATTTCAATACTTTGTCGTAATTAATTTTTCACATGCTAGGATTATTTATATATACTTACATTTCTATAATAGTTAAAGTATTATTATTTGTAGATGTAATATTGAATAGGATATGTTAATGTTGGTTCAATGATTGATTGCTTACATTTTAAATCTATTATTTTCAAATAGTGTTCACAGGTTTTCGGATTCTATGAAAATTCGTCCATTTCACAATTTATGTTAACTATCTAACTGTCTTAACTAACTGTTGTTTTAATATTTTTTGGTAATTTAAAATATTTGTTCAATATATTTATAATTTAATGATTCGAATATCCAGTAAAAAAGTAAAAACATTAATATTATGAAAATTATGCGAAAGATAGAAAATAAATATGTTTATCATAAATTTCACATCTTCTATTTGAATCAATAATTAAAATGTAAGTATATGTGATGAAAATACATAATATGTGATTGCCATATTTTTCTTTTCCTCTTTGATTATGATGTAATAATATGTGTAAATGTTGAAAATATATAACAGATGTTATGGTTGATTGTATCCACATGTCTATAATACATGCATATCTGATGAATACATATTTAATCGAATGGTAGAATGGTTTTTCTTTATTATCTTTAAGGCTGAAAAACATTGGTGAGTCCATTCTATATTCAAATTCTCAGGACTGGCTCCATTCTTCTTGTTTATTTAAACATATTTATCTAATTATTTATAAAAAAAAAAATATCGATTAGAATTGGTTAATGTTAAGAAATCTTGAATGATTTATTGCCTTTTCATTTCGATATGTATCTTCTTTTTATCTATCATTTGTTTTTATAAAAAATAAATGATTAAGTTTACGAATAACCAAGAAAATAGTATGACTTCTTTAGCTGTAATCGATCCTGAAAAAAGGTATCATGGAGTGAAAAATTGGCTTAAGTATCTTTTAATTGCTTAAATACACAATAAAAGATCCTATATTAGTAAAACCAAATGTTAAGGCTAATTGAATATCACTTCATTTGTTATTTAAATAAACATATATAGAGCTTTACGTGGTAAATCATGCATGAAATTTGTAAACAAGGTCAATTCATATTTGAGAAAAAAAAAAACAAAAAAATATATGAAACTAAGTGTTTCTTCATATAAGCAAGTATACATACCACCTAATAATCAAATACAACATCTAGAAATTCATAAAAAAAAAATAGGTATTTCAAGTTTATTCACGTTTTATATGAATTTAATGCGGTACATAAAATTTCACATCATCAGATATAAGAGCAGAGTGGCGCAGTGGAAGCGTGCTGGGCCCATAACCCAGAGGTCCGTGGATCGAAACCACGTTCTGCTATGTTTTTTTTTCAATTAGTATTTATAATTTTTTTTCTGCATTTTTTAATAAAATAATTTTTAAGCCAAAAATTTTAAATAAAAAAAAAAGATAAATGACATATATTTAGATGACGATAGGAAATTAAGGTGATATTAAATAAAATCTGTCACTGCTTAATTTAATTTTTGGCTATTAATCTTTAAACATTTTTTTGTCGTATTTAAACCATAGTTTTTTTTTTTTCATGATAATAATGTGCAATAAATTTTACTGAAACTAAAATGCTTTTACTTCATTTAATTTAATTTAATTTTTTTTTTTAAATGTCTGATTTATTTGACAAACATTCATTAAATAACACTTTCTATAAAATAATTTAGCTATATATGTATAGCAAATATTATATTTTATCGTTTCCTTTAAATGTACATAAATTTACGTATTTCCCCTATAATAATAAGTTATAAATTTGTATTGTTTACACGAAATAGAAAAAATAAAAGATTTTTTTTTTAATTTTATTAAATGCTTACCAAAAAGTTCGACATAACCGGTTCTGATGCTGTGTGTAATAAATTCTATATTTAACTTTAGCTCCTAATTTAAACACATTTTTAAATACATAATTATATTATTCAAATAAACTTTATTTTATTTTACAATCGCATTTAATCAGTGGTAATACTAAATTATTAATTTGTTTGTTTTTTTTTTTCGTTTTTTTTTTTGTTTTTTTTATTTTATAGAAGATTTAAACAAAGCAAATTATTTTGATATGAAATTTAATATTTTTTTGTCTCGATATATCATTCACTAATATTGTAATAATTCATAAATTCAATATTAATTTTTTTTTGTTTTTTAAATATATTTTGCAGGTGTTTACTCCAGTTCGGATATATTTGCTAATAGCTAAAGTACCAACCAAAGTAAGTGTTTCTTTTCTTTTAATAAAAGAAATATATTATTAAGTCGGCTGAATAAATTATGGTTATAATTAAATTAATTATAGCGTAAATTATTGGTTAATCGAAATCAAAATTAAATTATTATTAAATTTTAAATTACAGATTGATTGCCATTTTCACTACTTAGACATCCAGTCAGTTGAAAGTAAAAAGCCAAGCCATTTTTCAATAATAACAAATGATAGAACGTACTCATTTTTAACAACAGGTGATGCCGGAAATTTTAGTTCTGTAAGTAGTCTGTTTGTGCTTTTCATAACAATTAACAATATTAAAATCATTAAAAACTAAGTAGATTAATTTTGATTTTATTTTATTTTCGTTTCTTTTTTTTTTTTTTTCTGTACAGAATGCGGATGTTATAATGACTGATTTGGCATCAGCGATAAAACAAATATTTCCAACAGTTCCTCTAAAGTACATTATTAGAAAGGTTTGTTTAAAAATGAAAATTTATAATTAGATATTTAATGCGTTGTGATTTTAATGACCATTGTTTTATTTTTGTTTTTGATTTATTTTTATATTGATGTAGTCAAACAAGTTAATTGCGGAAATTCGACGTATTGACAAATTTCTTTTTATCCACACTTGTCAAGCAATAAGTACTTATCACAAAAATTTTGTCACCAGAAAATTTATCAGGTTTCTCTTGATTTAATCTATCTATTAACCAAATGAATTTCCACTTCGTTTGTGTAATGAATTCAATATAATTTAATTACTCGATAATGTAAGGAAGCATCCATATGAATGGCGTAATTTTTATATGTATATAAATAGTAAATATATTATTCATGTTGGACACAGGACACGACACGCAGTTTGTTAGCTCAGAACTATGTGTGTTTTTATTTAAATTAATTATTACGTACTAGTTGAATTGAATTTGATCATACGATTTTGTTACAAGAAAATATAAACAGCATAAAACTGTAAAATAATTTATTTGACTCCAGCTTAACCCGAAATTCAGTTTTCTTTTCATGTGTCATTTTTATAATATGTATTAGGCATATAATAATTATTTAAATCAATTCGATTTACCCATTTTCATATTTCTTATGTAGAAAAAAAAATTTGCAAAGGATAAATGGATTAAATACCAAAAATTAAATAAATAAATGAATATATTATACTTAGACTTACCTATATGTAAATAAAATAATTTTTGCGATCAAATAAAATGACCTCTATTTTATTAAACGACCATGCCATTAATAATGACAATGAATTTCACTTTACGGTCATCATTTCATGTAATTGTATAGTCAATTTGGTATGTCGTTTGCACACATTTAACCAGGAACAACAAATTGTAAAATGAAAAATAAAAATAAAGCATATCTAAATGACATTGCATAAAATTATAATTTTGTTGAATTGATTACTTGTGATACGTTCGAGCAATGCGCATCTAACTACATATTTAATCATGTACTTGTACATGGTTCTCTTTCGCTCATGCATAAATTAGTTTTTCTTGTATTATGTTTACTATTTGTATTTATGTTATAGTATTAAAAAAACAAAATTGCTTTTTCTTATTAATATTTCTTTTTTAGGTGGATATACAACCAGTCGAACGTGAAACAATATTTTCAGATGAATTACGACCATCTGATCCGAGAAATGTGGGTCCATGCGGTGGATTTAGTACGCAATATGCTTGCATGTGTGATTTTCATGGTGTTCCATATAGGTAACTATGTATTTGCAATTAATATTTATCTAGTTTTATAATGATAGATAGTTAATATCCATAGCTAAATAATATGTTTAATAGAAAGAGAAAAAGAAAAAAAGAAAATACTTAAACATGCTATGGTGTCATATGTTTTATACAGATTTTTGATTCTAGGAATAAATATTAATCGCTTGATGGGACGAAATGAAAATTGGTATTCATGAATTATTTAGTTAATTCTATTTGCCTATAAACCAAATTTATTAATCAATATAATTAATAGGCCCGTCCGGCGTTTCAATAAACCCATTCAGGGTACAGTTTCACTTTAATATATTTCGATTAAGTTAAGAGTAATTCTATATCAGTTTGATGTTAGTACTCATTATTTTATCAATGTGATTTGTTCTGTTTGAGCTTTACGTAATCATTATGAAAACTTTGAAAAGAACAAAAATATTAATTAATTTAATTTAAAATATTTAACTTCTTTTTAAATTTCTTGCAATTACAGAGAAGAAGTAGCTTGGGATATTGACACAATATATTTATCACATGATACACGGATATTAAATTTGAGAGATTTTGACCATCTGGAACCAAAGTAAGTATTAGTAAAACAAGATGTACACAAACAATATTCAAATAATTAAAAAAAAATAATTATTTTCAGAGACTTAATGGCTATTGTATCTGCATTAGAATATAACACATTTTTTCGCGGACTGCAGGTATCTCATACACGACTCTCACACGAAACATTAGAGAGAATATTGCACGTATTAAGGCGTTCAATGTGGTTGGAAGAATTACGTTTAGAAGCATTAGGATTAAGGTTTGTTTTAAGCCCGTATCTCGAGTAGAAACGTATCATGCGAATTTATATTGCGAATTTTTTTTCTGCCTTGACCTGACAATAATTTTATCTTTCAAATATTTCGATTAGTATATAAATAAAAAAAATTAACGAAACCATATAGTTAGAATATCAGAATCAATCATCGTTTTTGCATTAGAATCAACAGATCTTAAATATACTATGTTTTTGTATGTACTTATAAGGTTTTCATCTTAAGGCGAATAATGTATTTAAAAATATGGTGTATAAGCTGAGCAATCGAACTACTTTTCAAAATAATTATTTGTGAGTATTTCGTGATATACGAGTATATGAAGTATGTTAAACCGTGCATAACTGCATATTTCGTATAAAAATGAAATTTTAAGATTAAAACATGGAGCTTTAACGTCGCAATAACATTTTTGAATACCGGCGCAAAACAGCTACATGTATTTTTATGAAATCTTAAATAACTTTCAAAGCAAGACTCGTACAAAACCAAAACATCCATTTGTGACTCCCATATATTTCTTCTGAGCCTCTTAAAATATCTTTTAATGTAAAAATTTTAAAACAGAAAAAAATATACCTAAAAGTTTTTTAGGGGGTTCGGTGGTAAGATGTATAAGAAAAACTTGCGCCTATAGAAAATAATGTGGGTTGATAATGGATGTTTCTTTTTATGAAGCTTGGTTTGAAAGTTATTTAAGAATTCCAAAAAAAAATCTAGTAGATATTTTGTGCCGGTATAAATTAAGTTAATGTTTCATTTGTGACGATGCGTAAGATTTTCCATGAAATTTGTGATTTCCTATACAACCTGTCGATACGTCAATGAAGATGGACAGAGTTATGAGATCAAACCTTAATCAACTTAAAATTTGGTATTAACAATGTGTACGGATTGGATATACATTCATTCCTATTTAATTATCACATTTAATTTTTGTTAATAACACAATTTTGAAAATTAGCTTTTAATACACACAATATAGGTACGGACACTTTTTTTTAGTCAAACAATTGTCGCACGATACGTTTGAATATCTAATTTTGCTAAATCTAAATACTGATTTTAATGTTATTAATGATTTCATTGTTTCTTCTTTTTGATTTTTATAGAGCGGATTTTCTTCATAAATTAGCTGTATCTGTGATTACTAACAACAGCCCTGCCCTACGAACGATTGATTTAAGTCATAATGTAATAGAAGATAAAGGTATGTTTGATTTTAAGACGGTTCATTTTTTCGTTATTGTTTTTTTTTTAAAAAAAGAAGGAAAATAATTAAATTATATCGCTCGAAAAGAACAAATAGATATTCTTCCATATTTTTTTTTCTTGATTGTGAACAGAAATGTCACTTATAATTTTTTTATAGGTGCCAACTCTCTTTGTGCTCTTGTTGGAAAATTAGTGCAAGGTTTGCGTACTTGCTAATATAATACATAATAAAAAATATTATTTATTTGTTATTTGTTAAAATTTGCATATTTTTAAATAAATTAAATTTATAAAATGTTCGCTGCAAAATATTTTTTTTATAATTGAATGCACATTTCTTTCTATATTATTTTGATACAAAATTTGCAAAAGCCTTTTATTATTTTTAAATGATATAATGCAAATTTTATAATATCAAAAAGCTTCATCAAAACAATATATTTATTTATTTGTCTGTATTGAATGTTTTACCATTTATATTTTCGGTTCTGCAATATTCATTATATTATAATAATTATATTTTCGTTAAAAATAAATAAAAATTAGTCATTTTTAAATTTAAAACAATTTCGATTCCTTATTGATGCTCTTTTTATGAATTTGAAATTTAAATATTTCATTTAGAAGCTTATCAGTAACATATTCTCGCAAATTTAAATATTCACCTGGAATGCTTTATTATAATATATATAAATATATATATATTTTTTAATAAATGTAATTGAAGACTGCATAATGTTGTCTAAATGCTAAGTTACAATCGTTTTGAATTCAATATAATAATGTGCTTAGAATTGCAATACTTATGAAAAGAATTTAAAATTTATGATATAAATAGTTACGTACTGAAATCAATAGCAAATTGATGATGTGATTTTGTTAATCTGTAGCTGACGAGTTCCATATCAAAACGATCAAAAATTTGCAAATTTTAACCCGACCATCTCCGATTTTGATGATTTACTATTCATTATTAGACTAACGCGCACTACATGAATTACATCGTTCAAGTAGTTCTCAAGTTATGATTTTTTAAAATTTGGTCCTAAACGATTTTTGTCAATATTTTGACCATTTCCTGCTCCGGTGATAATGACCAAAAAAAAGAAACAAATATGCAGAAATCTTTATCTCTTAAAACTAAGCAAATTTGCAAATTTTCATAAAAATCGGAGGTGGTCGGGTTTTTGGTTAATCGGTTTGATATGGAACTCGTCAGCTACTCAAAACAATAATTACTGTTACATGTATTATATAAAATTTTCTGTAACGCTACACATTACCAAATGCCATAAATACTATTCTTAAACAATAGATACTTAATACTATACTTAAGTATGTTTTGTTTAATATAATTTGTCTCGAATATCATGAAAGTAATTATATTAATTATAACAATTTTTGTTTGGATTTTTAATATTTTATTCCTTAAAGGTCTTCAGTTTTTCAAAATTTATGTGAGCTTCAATATTTCTCTATTTTAATTACATTGACCATGCATAGCATCCGCGTTAATTATTTTTAATGTGAAATCTTAGTTTACCTTTTTCATATTCATAAACTTACTAAATTACTTGTCTCATATTATTAATTATAAACAATAAACTGATGCTAAGTATGGGATGCGGCATGCGCTTTATACATTAATCGATTACTTTAAATATTAATTATAGTATTTTATACACAGTAACAATAAATTATCAGTTTTTTTTTTATTAATAAATTTCTAAGAAATTTTTCAAATTACTTATCTAATGTAATGTGTAATAAACACAGAAAAGATAAGTTAATAAAAATAAATATCTTAATCGTATTTATTCCTATTGATATATTGACTTAATTGTTTTCTAATAAATATCAACAAAATTAGAAAAATAGTTCGAAAATATCAGCAAATAATTCTTGTATATTGACGACATCTTTCGATGAGCTGTAGATAATTTTATTATAAATGTTTCTATTGCATTCAGAAAAAACTATCACTTAATAATTCTATTAAAATATTTAAATCTATCTAGTTTTATAATTGAAAACCAAAAATAATTAATTGACAATAAGAATATATTTATGTATATTTTTAAAATAATTTAACGGATTTATTAAGACAGAAGTCATGCTGATCTTTTTCAGCAACAAAAAAAACATATATTTTTTTTTTTTGATTTAATATCATACAAGTTTATTTGTAATTAGTTTACGTATCTCTTCCATTTGCTTCAGTCAATATAATACATTCGTAGGTGGGCGATAACCAGCATGAGTGGATAATTTGCTTTATTCACTCACATTTTTAAAAAATAAATAATTAAACTTATAGCTGATTTACTGTATGTGAAAAACATAGTTTACCTATAACAAACAAACAAAAAAACAAACAAAAAAACAAACAAAAAAACAAAACAAAACAAAATAAAACAACAGGAACATTAGTAATGTTAACGTGAACAATACAAATTTAATAAATCTAATTATTCTAATTATTCTCATTATCGTCTAGTTTTTTTTCTAAAAATTACGAAATAAATAAATTATTTTTGTTTAAATGAATATAATTTCTCAATGTTTAGGTTTAATTTATCTATTTCTTGTGTCATTGCATTTTGAACAATTTATTATATATATATATATATTTTTTTCTATATTAATATTACTTACAGTAGGCTATATTGTTAGAAACATTTTTGAATTCTGTTCAGTGGTTTTTCTTTTCTATTATTATTTATTTATAATTAAAATATTTGTTGGTTTCTTAGGTGCTGTTCATCTGGCGGGTCCTTTAGCTAAAATATCAAAGGGATTGTGCAAATTATCTTTGTCCCATTGTGGCCTAACAGCAAAAGGTGTCAACCAAATGGCACATTCTTTGTCATTAAATCAGAGCATTTCTAGTTCTTTAACGTATTTAGACTTAAGCGGAAACAATTTAAAAGATGATATTAATGTAAGTATGTGTTGTTTTTTTTTTCTGTTTTTTTGTATTATTTACATTAATTTGGAAAGTTACTTTTATTTTATTAGTTGTTTATAATAAATATATGTAAAATTTAAAAATATAAGAATTTAAATTTTGGTTTTTATGCGTTATGCAATTTAAACTAATTGAATTTAAATGTACGTCGAAGCTCATTTTACAAAAAAATAATTAAATATAAAAATATCTTTTATAAAAATATATATATTGTTAATAAATCCATAACAATTAAATATTATATGTTTCAGAACTTGTATAATTTTCTTGCTCAACCGAATGTTTTGGAATATTTAGATCTATCAAATACAGACACATTTTTAGAAAACGTAATTAATTTTTTATACTGAAAATTGACAAAATATCCACTTTTAATTATTTTAATAATGTTTCTTTTTGTTGTCTTTCAGTTATTTGGTGCATTATTGCGGGGCTGTTCAACTCATTTGACACATTTAAATGTTTCACATAATTTCTTTAGTACAAAAAAAGGAAAAGAAATACCTCCATCGTTCAAGCAATTTTTCACTAGTTCATTAAGTTTAAAACATTTAAATATAGCATGGTGTAAATTACCATTAGAAGCATTGAAACACTTATTGCTTGGTTTAGCTTGTAACGAATCAACAGCTGGGCTGTACTTGGATTTAAGTGGAAATTCATTAGGTGCCCAAGGTGCCCATGTATTAGAATCTTGTATTCACGGTGTTCGTGTTCTACAAAGTTTAGACATTGGCGATAATAGTAAGTGACAAAATCACTTAATAGTAGTACTTATGCCAAATTATTTTCAAGAAATGTAAAAATAATATCTTGTCTTGTGCAGATTTAGATTCTGAGCTATCTTCAGTATTAACGGCAATTGGAAAAAATCCATCAATAAAATCATTAAACATGACAAGAAGTTTTACTGGGATGAAAATTAAGCATATTGCTACCGTAATGGATTCATTAGTTGGTTTAATTCAGAAAGATGATTTTCCACTAACCGAATTAATTTTATCCGAAAATAAACTCAAAAATGATATACATGATTTTATAAATGCCTTAGGTAGCAATCAAAGCTTACAGAAGCTCGGTAAGTTTAATGAGTTTTTAAATGAATTTAAATTATACGTTGGCGTTTATATATTCTATATAGTGGTAATTAACATTCTCTTTCCATTTTCAGACATAAGTGGTAATTTAATGGGTGACATTGGTGCTAGATTACTAGCTAAAGCACTGCAAATAAATAATAAACTTAGAACTATTGCGTTGGATAGAAATAATATTTCATTGCAAGGTAATTTATTTTAAAATGCTTTGAACGGAAAACATGTTGGGTACACTTTTTAACTACATTTGCAATAATATACATATAATAATAATAATAATATACCATACTGTTTTCATTATTTTTCAGGTTACAGTGATATCGTATATGCATTAGAAAATAATTGTAGTATGCGTAACATTCCATTTCCTGTATTTGATGTAGCGCCCTGTCTTAAAAATCATCCAGAACGTACTGATTTGGTGATGCGTAAGATGCAAGATTATTTACAGCGCAATAGTAATGGCTTTAAACGTGCAAATGGACAAGGTTTTCGATTGCAACATGGTTTCTTATTGTCATCGACACATCAATTAGTTGATAAATTAGTATCTGAAACACAGGAAACAATTTCTTTACGACATGGTTCATCATGCGATACGGGTGTACAACGATTAATTGAAGATGCTGAAAATAGTAAACAATTACTACCAAAATTACAAGAAGCTGTACGCTGTGAACAACATCCAATTGAAGTAAAACTAGGACGTGTGGCAAATGATTTAAGTCAAAGTATTAAAGGTTATTTAGAAGAAACATTGGAAACAATGCTACGTACCGGTGTTGAGCAATGCCCAAAAACACTTGGTAATCAAAGTGTTGTGACCGATTTACGAAAAAATTGTCATGATCGGCTTAATATTTCGGAAGAATTTCTTCACACATGCATATTAAATAATGCCGGCAGTGAAATATTAAATAAAATCAGGTAAGTCGCATTTTATCTCTATTGTATTGGATTTGCTATCAGCAAAGTATAAATATTATCTTTTTATTAAAAGTATATTTCGAAATAATAAAATAAATATTACGATAACAACTGCGTTGAACATAAATAGTAATAATAAAAAAAAAAAAAAAATAGAAGAATGTAAATATCGTCAATGCATCATCGTATTATTATAACACAGTGACTCAAATAAATATTGGTTGCGTTCAATTCTTACGTTCGCTTATGTGAAATTTGTAATATTTAGTAAGTTGTGAATAGTTAATTTTTTTTTTTTTTGATGAAATGTTTCGAAAGCTGTGTTGTTGCTGTAGTTGTAACTATTCAAAAAGAAGAAAATCGCACATATACGAGCAAAATTTAATACCACTTCAAGAATGTCAAGTGGTAGAAAAGTATAAATAATTCTAAATATTTCTTTTTTAATTTTATTTTTGGTTTACAATTATTTGTTTCAATATGTTATTAAAATATTCATTTTATTTGTAAATAATAATAAAAACAATCTTATTTTGTATTATTACAGTGAAGTTGAACAATCATTAGCTGGTTTAATATCCGATCGAGCTACGGATGAAGTTGTAGAAGCATTGACTAGATATCGACGTGGTCTCGGTATTGCTGATTCACCAAGTATACATTTTGAAGATCCGCAAACACCTGATGTAGTTCGAAGTCGTTCAAGTCAGGTATTGTAAATTTTAATCATATTTAGGGTATAGTGATAATAATAATTTGTTTATTATTATTATTTTCTTAACAACCATACATATCAATTGTTTGTGCAAGAAAATCTCTTGTGCAAAGTGAAAAAAAATAATATACAATTTATTTCTCTAATTTCAGGATTCTATCGGATTTGTTCAGCTCAGGGGTTTAGATTTGCCACGTCTTGGCCTTGATTCGCCTACTGTAAGTTATTTTATTGTTTAATAAGTCTTTAAATGTATATCTTGCTTATTTATCACGCTTTTTATTAATAACTTTATAATCGCTTAAATACTTTATTGGGGTTTTTATGTTATTAAAAAAATATCATTGGATCATATTTATTCTACATAATTAATCTCACAAAAACTACGATTCATAAATCATCAAACTAAATGAATTATTTGACAATTTTATATCACTGTACTTACGTTGAGGTTGAGATATTATTCATGAAATCTTAGACTTTGTAAAAATTATTCATAAATTCTAGTTCATTTCATATTTACATTATATTTTTCCAAAAGTCAATCAAGCAAATTGAGAATGGGGTATACTAGAAAAATAAATATAAATATAGTGATAGATGATCCCAAATAAAAACAAATGTTTTTATAAAATATAAATTTATTATGCTGAACTATTGATTAGTTAATTAATTAAGTACTTATGGGACATTTGTTTTATTTTTGTATTTGCTAAGTTTATAATTTTTCTTGGTTTTAAATTTATAAATATCGCTGCTTATTTTATTCACGTTACACAAACTTTAATAATAAATATTCATTCTTGTGTGTTTTGTATTCTTTTTTTTTCATTTAACGCATCATCTAATCTGCTTTGCAGAAACTGGAGTATTTAAATCTTGTAAGTAAAATACCCTCATTGTTGTAAATATAAAATCCATTTTCTTATAAATAAATGCATACCATTTTCAAAATATCATCAATGATGAAATGTTTTGTTAGATAATTGAGTTGAGTAATATAAATTAAATAAATCTTTCCGTTTCTTTTATTAGGCAACGCCTCATTTACAACCGAAACGACGTTCGTTCGCGCATAAAGTACGGCCGCAGTCAGTAGTGGAAAATCTTAGTTTAAGTCACATACCCGACTTATTAGAATCCCCCAGTTCCAGGCGTAGCTCCAAAAGTTCACAAGAAAAAAATGATTGTGAGAATTGTGATTCAATAACTGAATTACCAAGTGCATCACTTCAATTACAGCATTTAGTCAAAGGTCGGCCGAAACGAGCTAAAACACATGCACCAAGTCGACCATTAGTCACTGAGCTTTCAACACATGCAATTGGCGAAGGAATTGAAGCATTTTTTCGTCCTGGCTCAGTAACTCCAACCACTCTAACACCAATGGTTTCACCAACATCAGACGAATGTAGTTCTTTAAGTTTTGTTGATAGTCCAACGATGAGTCGCGATGATAATAATGGCAAAAACTATTTTACATCTGAAGAAACAACACCCATTCTCGAAGAACGTAAGCCAATTAAATTGGAACGAAATTCACCATTACTAAAAGGTGTGTCATGGACACCACGATCTCGTTCATCTGATAATTTGGAAAAATACTCACCACTAGTCGGTCGCAAATCGCCTTTAGTCAAAAAACAAATGACAGAATCAAGTGCCGATGAAAATAATAAAATATTAATTGATCGATTACATCCACCATCATCTGGTCCAGATAATAAGACTCGATCGCCTAGCAACGAATCTATAAAAAGCTTTGATGTCGATAATAATATTATTAAAACGGGAAATGGAATTATTAAGACCCCATTGATACCACCAAAGCCTAGACCATGGTCTGTCGCTGGAAACGAAGGAAAATGTGACTTTGCAGGTGATTCAAATAAAACGACACCAGAAGCAATTGATACCGGTGATGTTGTATTGATTGAAGGACAATCGGGTGGTTCAATTGTTGGTATTACACCGGGTGCTGCATTAGGCGGTGGTGGATCAATTGTTGGAATTACTCCAGGTAAATTTTTGAAATAAATGTTCCGCGCAAAATAAATTATATTATTCGTTTCTTTCTACAATTAGGTGCTGCTTTAGAAAAGAAATCTGTTCGAGATATGGCCGCTGGATTAAACCGATTAGGAGGTATGTATTTAGTATATTATTTAAAATTCGTTTATTATTATTATCATTCGCATTTAATAGGAGAATGAAATGAGCAAACGGTATTTAGTAACGCACAATTGCAATGCAAGTTCACATAAAAATTATGAATATTTTATTTTTTATTAAGATAAATTAAAAACTCCTACAAATAGAAAATGTTTAAAGTCTACCAAATAATGTAATTGATGAATATTTGTGACATATCGCGGTATAATAAAAATGCATGACTTATAATTTTCCTTATTTACATATCCGTCAATTTAATATTATTTATTTATTATGTTTTAATGCATGCACAATTTTACGTTTGTTTTTATATGCATTTTTTAGTAGATGTAATTAAACCAAAACCATTACCACGTAATGCCATCACAATAAACAACACAAATAATAATATCAATAACAATAATCATACAACAACAAAGGCATCAGTCACAGTAACAACCACAACTACAATACCAACTATAACATCAAAAACTGATTCAATTATTCAAAGATTTTCAAATAGCACAAGCAATGGTAAATCACCACCAGAAGTTTTAAAACGAATTGCTGGCAAACAAATATCAACCATATTTGAGGTTTGACGATAATAAATATTTATATGTTATTCAATTTTGTTAAATTTGTGTGTTCGCTTATTATTGTTTTCGTCTTATGTATTTTACATTTTGTGAATGTGGTTTTCTTCTCTGTTTCTGTTATAGAAAAATATAAATAGCACTAAACGAGATGTAAAATCATTTTCAGGAGACATTAGTTGAAGACCAAAAACATCAACAACAACACCATCAGCAAAGATCATCGTTAACACAATCGATTTATCGTGAAGCGGCATATATTAAAGAAGATTCTGTGGATGTCTAATAGTAAAAGAAAACGTAGTTAGAAAATTTGTTTCCTCTCCGAAAATGTGAAAAGTTTAGATAAATTCATTGCAATTATGGTGTTAAATACTTTAAATGTATACTTCTTTTGTTATTTGTAGTGCAATCTTTTTTTTTTTTTTTTATTTATTTTACTTTTTTTTTTCATTAAATTATAATTAGAATTTATGACGACAATGACAAAATTATTTGATAAAACCATTTTTAAATATAAAAATTTTTGATAATAAATAAATATATTTTATATTTTACTCGTCCAAATTCTTCCATTTATAATTCAATTAAGTTACTTTTTGACTTTTATGAGAGATATTTAGATAATTCCAAAAAAAATATTCAATCAATTGGTAATTTGAAAAGAATGAATAATTGAAATAATTATGTTATAGAAGTTTGTGCCAATTATTTTTAAAAAAATATTTTAGTACTTTTTTACGAATTCTTTTTTCTATACATTTTTTTTTTGTATCTTTATTTATAATATACCTACCATTCATTTTATATCTATTATAAATATAAGACAAAACTAGCTAACAATTTTGTTTCTCATGTGAGAACAAATTTTGTGGTATTTTTTTTTTAAATGATTCTATTTTGAAGCATAATTTCTTTTTAGTACAGTATTTTATCATGGCTTGTACTAAAGTGTATCACGAAAAAATACAAATGAGCCACCAAAATAACCAAACTGGTCACTTAAAAATAATACGATTAATTTACATACAATTCGTTTTTCTTTTGTGTTACCTTTGACAAAGAGCACGTGGCCAGTTTGGTGTCTTGTTAGCTCATTTGTATTTTATAGTGGCCCAAATAGAGTATTTTTTTTTTCATTTATTTTTATTTCCTTAAAGTGTCCTCTTGAATTAAAAAAATTTCTAAAAAAAAAAAAAAAAACGAATTTGAATTTAAAAATAAAATTAATAATAAACACATTTAACTAATGTAAGAACTGATTTCAATTGAAACTCCTATTCTGTGAGTGTTTATTTTACCAATTTAAAATAAGAAATTATTTTTTATACTAAAAATAAAAAAAAAGATAAAAAAAAGTCAAATATTATTAGAAAGTCATTCCAATTAAATAATTATTCAAAAAAAAAAAAAATTAAAAAAAAGACACAAACACAGCACACACGTACGTACGTAAGCATTTTAATCTTTAAGGTGTGCATTAAAAAAAAAAAATAGTTTTTATTATGAATGATTAAAATTAATGATTATGGTGCATAAAAACATTCGTTTAATGAATTGAAACTAAAATATAATAATAAAATTTTGAAATTGAGAGTTTCATTAGTTTACTACTATTTATCTAAAATTAAGTAAATTACACTGCGAATTTATTGCCATAACTAGTTATTATTGAAAGTTTCTACACTATTTGTGGAAGTATGTAGCAGATTCCATGAAAGATGTCACTGAGATTAGATCAAAACGTGGAAAAGTTTTAAAATGATAAATTCGAAATTATATGTTATCTAAGATAATGAATGAGTCGTCCCTAAGACCTTCCAACACCAAGGTGTGTAGTTCTATACTAATTGGTAGTGAACTATAGCTAATGAAATCTGAGGGATACGATAGCCATTTAAGCATTAATAATATGGATCGAACACTAGTGACAAACGATCAACACATTCTACATTAATAGAAGTGGATTTAACTAAATTGATAAATAATTTCTATTTTTTTTGTTCATCAGATAATGTATATTTAACTTAATAGACGAAAAAAAAAAGAAGAAATATTGTTCATTCGTTCGCTAGCATAAACAAAATATAATTTAAAAGCATAATAAAGCTACATGCTCCTAGATTTTACCATATATAAAAGATTCCTATATGGTCAGTAATTGAAATTTTTTACTATCAATGATAATAAAATCGTAGTTTTAGAAAGATTTTACCATCAATTTATTGAAATGATAATTTAATACTTTTATTTGTAATTTTAATCCTGTGATTTATTTTCTTTTAATTAATTTTCTGATTTAATAATATTTTATTTTTATATAATTTAAGTCTTTATAAAATTAATAAAATGCGTAATAAATTAGAAATATTAAAATTAAACATTAGGAATATTACATTAATTGTAGACATTGTAGGTTTTTCTTTGAGATGATATTAACAATAAAAAATAAAATCAATAAAAAATAAAAACAAATATAAAAACCATAAATCATATTATAACATTATAAAAAAAAAAAAAAAACATTGTATCAATCGAAACCACAACAAAATAATTACATTTATTAATTATTAAAAATTATATATATTATATAAACCTACCAGATAATAAAGTGTTCGAATATACTTACTTACTTATAAACAATATTGCATTTTTATTTTCTCCAATTCGCTTTTAATTAACATAAAGATTTACTTCAAATTAAGCGAAAATATTAAAGTGAAATAAATACCAATTAAAACAATGTGCATCGGCTGAACAGCAATTTTGCTTCGTTGGTTTTCTAAAATTTTTGTTTTTATTTTTAAAATATATCCTTACTAGTTTTGATTGATTTTAATCTATCTGATGATTTAAAATATGTTGAAAGCTATCTAAACTAGTTTTGGATTATTGTAATGTATTCACTAAATGTGATCGTCGAAATGCAGATGGTTAACAAAGCTGTACGTAAGAAAGAAATTAAATTCTTAGCCGGAGCATTAAAAACGACAAACGTGTACTTAAAACTTACCTTAGTATAAAATATGAGCAAAACAAAATTGATCTAAGTAATATTCTAATCATATTCTATCACAATTCACAATGGCCAGTAGTAGTAATGGTTTTTTAAATGGAATTTTATTCAACTTTGATTCGATGTCAATATCTTCTTTTAATGTTATGTATGTGTATCGTTGATCGCATTTAGTGACTGCAATATAATATTTCAAATGACAACTAATCATATAATTAGTGCATTGTTATAGCTAAGTATAAATTCCGTGGGAAAAATTGATATATAATTATATATATTTTTTTAGATTATTATTGTTCTGAGGTGGTTAAACATTTAAATTTCATCGATATATTTACCTAGACGTTTAATTGCCTTTCGTGAAATTATAATTTATTTATTTTTCTTACATTGAAGCAAGAATGTCAAGTATAAATGCATAAATTTTTTTCTATGTTACGTTTGACAGCCTACCACCCCCTCAGCAAATTTTTGTCACGACTTACCGAACCCCTCCCTACCCTAAAGATCGTGACATACTATGTGAATGGCCCTTAATATGTTCGTCTTTTTATGAAATGTTATGCTTACTTTGTTGAACTTATATGTTTACACTCCTAAATTACCTTTAAGGAGGAGAGTAGAAAAATAAAATCTAAAATGCTTGAATTTTAAACATGGTTTTTAATGAAAATTCTTTATTACCGGAAAGAAAATCAAATAAATTACGCTAAAATTTTATTTAATAGAGTTCATAGCAAATACATGAAATTTATGGTCTTCTTCATTTATTTACCATTAGAACAATATCATTATTTATTTTATTTTTTTTTATTTATTTTTAAGTTTAGTTAATACGATGGGATGATCAATTAAATATTACGCACATTTATAACAGTTAATTCCTAATACGTAACTACAAATAAGTTAATTTTTTTTCGGAATTAATTTTTTTAAATATGGACATATTTCGAATTACAATGGAATTTTTAATTTAACAACTTTGGGTTTCTTTTTAATTTTAAAGTCATTCATATATATTTATTGCTTCTCAATCATCATTAAATATCTTTGTCGTTTATTAATATAAAACTATCAAAATGCATTCCAGTATAAAATACAATCCATGTAACTAAAAAGCATGCAAGCGATGTCATAAAACCTTCTTTCATCAATTCCCAAACACCACCATAGGCTTCTTCATCGATTTGTTGAAAATTTAAACAGTACAAATATACAATACCACAATTGATTGCAGCAAATCTAAAATTAAATTAGATAATTTATATAAGTTAATGTAGTAAACACTTAAACAGTTATAAAAAGAGGGATTCTCTTATTAAAGTATTTTTCATTTTATTTTATTCGCTATTTATAGCCGTATGACAATACACATACACATTTTATTGGGAGATTTTATTTTAAAGAGTTATCTTGAGGACGCGATAAATTTATATTGAGGATTGGGATATCGTCTAAATAGTTGCAGAAAAAGTATATAGGAGCAATCTAGACATGTTTTTAAGACGTTGGCCCAAACATCGCTTATATTAGTACAATCAGAAATTCTCAAGATAAATTCTCACGATACAATGTGTAGTGTGATACGGCTATTATATTCAAAATAAACTTCTATTCATGGTCATGCATTAATTATTTCATCGACAATGTACAAATTTAATTGTTATAAGCTACATATATGTCAACATAAGTACTAATAAGGGAGATCTTTTTGATCGTATTTGATACTTACAAGGCGATTGCGATGAAACCCTTCAATGGAAGTAGTCCCCAGAAAATACCAATAAGAATACCTATGACTTGTCTTGACCAATAAATGACATCCAAAAATTCATCCTAAAAGAATATTATAAGAAAATAATTTCATAAATAACATTTCGATCATACATCGAAAATTAAATTGGCTAAATGTATATCTACATACCTTATCCGGCCACTCTGATTTAGTTATAGCACGAGACCATAATGTGTTCAATTTTGCTGACTTTGCATGTCCATTTCGTTCAATTGTATTTGTTTTAGTAGACATTTTTATTGCTTATTTGAAAATAATTTTCAGTTAATAAACTTAATGAAATAAAATTGTCTGCTTATTCAGTACATATAATAAATTATTATTAAGCAGGTAAACCAAAAGAGAAAATTAGTGAATCTACATTAGTTTGAAATGTCATATTTTTCCATTGGTTGTCAAGTGGCGATGGCGACTCATCGATTCAGCGTGTAAACCCAGATGGAAATTATTATTATACATACATATATTTTATCTTGCGAGTTAGAATAACTTCTTTACAGTTGATTGTACCTAATATAAAATGTTTGGATCAAATATGCGTCTTAAAAATATGTAGAAATCACTCTTATGCTCTACGACCAACTGTTTAGAAGATATTCGAATCCCCTGGATACATTTATCTTGAGATGTTTTGTTGAAGATTTATCTTCGGGATTTGAATAACTTCTAAGCAAGTGATCGTATAAAAAAAAGTATGTATATTTTTAAGATTCAAATTTTACCAAAACACCTTGGATTGGTAGATACCATAGATCTGCATGGTATCCCATACTACTATAAAAAAAATGGTATAATATGAAAACATACCATTAAAAAAAATGGTATGAAAATATACCATAAAAAAAATGATTATATTATAAATAAAGGGTACTGCCAATAGCAATACAATGCACCATTTTATATAAAAATGTTTATTTTTACGAGGACTTTAGTTTCTGCAACTTTTGGTTGGGCAATGACCAATATCTGACAACTAAATCCGGTTTATACCGGATTATTTTTTTGAAATTTAGTTGTCGGATATTGGTCATTGCCCAACCAAAAG
>JAABKK020057458.1:0-10721 GCA_011634745.2 Catotricha subobsoleta
ATGTATATAGATATATATATATATATATATATTATATATATATAGTATACACATATCTACTTACTTAGGTGAATACTTTTACGTCGACAGTTTTAGGTATTACATAAACATCTAAATCGTTAATAAAACATTATATTAATGTAAATTTAGATGCAGAGTTATATGTATTTATATGATCGTATTCATAGGTAAAAGAAAAAAACACAACATATAAGTATATATTGATATCATTTGAAATGTTGTGTAATAAGGTACCTACCAACAACATAGATTATTGGTCCCGTTCTCCCTTTATATCCCCAAAATTAGGGTAATGTAATCAAATATATTAAACTTACTGAAAAGATAAATGCGAAATAGTTAAAATTACCTCCCAATGTATGAAAAGTGAACATAATATATATATATATAATACATATATACATATACTGTACGTGTACGTGTGGATACATATTTATAAATTGTTATATAGAAAATTGTATATAACCATCAGGCCAACCTACCTTTACACGTTAAATTAATTACTTCATTAATTGTGTCAGCACATATTATATACATTTTTAATAGTTTCTGCATGCAATATCAACATTTGTAAATATTCATTTAGTTGATAAATATAGATGATACAAACTACCTAACATATACAGACACTATCAACACTACACTTTATGGAATATATTCATATGTTATTTGGGTATATTTTAACTATATATAATCTATAGTGAAAACCTTCCATCTATAAATAATATATGTCAACCATGTACAGTACAGTACAGTAGTACAGTACAATATATGCCTGCCTAAGTACCTAGAATATTGTACGAGTTTCCAAATTTTATATCATGTAACATATACATCATTTTTTTGTTGTTGTTGTTGTTGTTGTATCGCGCGTGCTTTATATATTTCGTTGTGTTTGTGCAAGTAACAAAATATATTTTTGCATGTTTCATCTATCCTCTTAAATATTAAAAATAGTTTTTTTTTGGTTTTCTTTCTATAGATATATTTATATAAAATAAATACATATGTATACATATATATGCAATATAGTCGATTAATTAATAGAGGTATTACGGTTTGATTTTCTACTTTAGCTACAGTTACAGTATACAAACCGCTTTAAACATATATACATACATATTATGGGAAAAACTCTCTAGAATTTCATCCATAAATGCTTTTTACCCCGTTTTCTGCTTATTATTTCTAAACGGAATGTATAGCTTATAGGTAGAGGTGCCTACGCGTTATTGTACCACAAGGAGTGTATACTAATATTCCATATGTTTTATATATATGTACATATATATGTATTACATATGTATACAGACAATATGTATGAAAGTACCTATGGATACATACAACATATTGCCACTTTGCACAAACGATTATATATTACAATATAAACATAAAGCTCTTGGTTTTTTTTTTTTTTTTTTTTCATAGTCACCGCAAAATTGTTGTTGGTGATTGTTTCAATTTCATATAGGACATAGATAGGTGTATTATACTTGTCTTTTTATTTATATACATATATTTTTATTTTGTTTTTGTTACACCAGTTACTGTGCTGTAAATCCTGGTGTAACCCCTATACCTATTTAGGTGCCACCAAACTACCTACCAACCATTTCTATACACATAGATTAATAAAACGGGTTTGCCTTTAATTAAAATGCATATTGTTTATTGCTCATACTATCCCATGGTTGTTGGTAATAATGAATAGGTGTGATTAGAGAAATTGATAAGCCACACACAATTATTACGAAAAATTAATGTTATTAAGTCGTGCGCGGTTGATGAATGTTTCGTTTCGTTTAGTTTATTTATTTATTTTTTTTAATTTCTATATTTTTATTTATTTTCTATTTTGTTTAAATTAGAATAGTATCATATTTCACGTTTGCAGTTTCTATTTAACTGAACATTTTTCCCCCACTGAATTATCATAAAATATAATTCGTAATGCATTTAGAATATTTATTGATTAAAAGTTAAAATTTAATAATTATTAGGTAAATGAAAAAAAAAAAAATAATAGAAAAGTGTAAGCGTAAAACAGCTAGTAGTCAAAACAAAACAATTCAAAGAGTTAATTTAACACATTTTTTTTTAAATATATATCGCCGTGCCAGTTCAAAAGTAAGATATCTTAAAACATAAATTTGATGCAAAAGGTTGTATCTGTATACGTTATGTATCAATATACAGATACGACATTTTGCATCAAATTTATGTTTTAAGATGTCTTACTTTCGAACTGGCACGCCGGCGATATAATCATTGTTCCATTAAAGAAAGAACCAAAAAACTAAATATATTGACAATTGACAAACTTACGATCAAAAAATAATTGCGAATGATAATAAAAATCACACTACGGGGTACAACCGCACTATTCTGAAAGTAAGCTATACGTATTTATAACGTGAATAATAAATTATAGATTAATGAGTAACGAAATAAAGTTTCAACATATATGTACATAAAATACCAACCATTGAAGAGAAACTTTCAATTTTTTTAACTTAAAAATATATATATATATATAATAAAGGACAATTCACAAATTAAAATAAAAGAAGAAACGTGTTTTTATTCTGAAACAAATACGATATAAAATATGTGACGATAAAGTTCATAATAATACAACGGAAATATTGTAACAATATGTATTTTGTAAATAATAGAAATCTGTTGCTACCGTAATTAATTAAAAAAAAACAAAAAAAAAAATGTTGATACCTACAATGCATTATGGCTTAATGAAAATTGTTTATTGTAATTTTTCACGATTATAGTAAATTATATTGAATAGAATATTTAACAATATATATATTTAATAAAAACAACCACGTTTATATCACGCCCGTACTCAATAATATAAAAGTGGATATAATAAATTATGAGTTCAAATCGATTCTGACAACATGTTCAATTCGTATAACTAACTGATTAAATAACCACCTGCTTTTCTTTTTATTTTTTCGTTTCGTTTTGTTTGTTTGTTTTGTTTTTTTTTATTATTATTATGACGTGTTTCAGTGTAGGTGCCTTCTTCCTTTGATAATAATATTAAAAAAAAAAAAAACAACAACAACAACAACCTCTATTCAGATATATTTTATATTAAATAAAAATGAAATGTGAATAAAACAAAAAAAATAATATATAAATAAAGCGAAATAAATGAAATGTTTTTTTGTTGCATCAAGTTGAAATTAAAAATTAAAACTTGTTTATGTGAGTATATTATATTATTTGCCTTATTAATAATATTATCATGTCGTTCTACTAATTAGGAATTAAAAATAAATAATCAAGCACCCGCATATTGTCACACCATTATAAATTAATAAAAAAAAATTATATATATATAGAAAAACATGTCGTTTAAATTAAAACTTTTTATTTGACATTTTTACGTGAAATGTATAAAATTTATATACTTAATATAGAAAACAACAACAAAAAAAAATAAATGTTAATATCAACAAATAGAACCAACCGAAATTCAACCTATGAACAATGAGAATGAATGATGAGTTTATTGGCATAGATATAAAAAAAAAAAAAATGGGGAAATTTTAACCAGTGTATACCTGTAGAGTGTGCCCTACACATTTATTATTAAATTCATGCACAAAAATATATATAAAGTATTAAGCATGTACTTGAACAACGAAACTTATATTATTATTCATCTTTTTTTTAACTCTGTTGTAAACCGTTTCTCGTTTTGAGCAATTTTTTGGAGGGGTCGGACGAAATATTATCAAAATTATCAGAATATTAAATCGTTTACATCAATTTATTTATATATTTTTAATACTAATGATAACAAGTATTAGATTTTTAAGTGGTTATAGACCGGTACTAATCAAATTGTTAATTAGTCAATATATTGTTTACATGCATGGTGAAATTTCTTTAGTTATATATGAAAGAAGCAAAATAAATAAACATTAGTAAAGTTAAACAGGTGATTTAGACAAAAATCAAAGCCACACATTAATTAACATTAATAATTATTTTGGAATTCTTATTTGTTCATATTTTTTTTTGTTTTTTTGTTCAGAATCACGATAGTTTTCAGTTAACTGAAGTTATAGTTCGTTTCCGATATTAATACTTTCTTTATTTGTTTGGTTTAAATTTCTAAAAAAAAAAAAAAAAAAAAACATGAACTTACACATTTTATTTCTATTTGAAATAATTGTATTCGTAAACAATTTTTGTTGTTGTTGTAGGTTCTCTGGTTTGTTGCCATTTGTTTTATAATTCAAAGAAACAAATATGTAACGTCTCGCCGTTAAATTTAGAAATAATGATTTTTTTTAGTTGGAAAATAAAAATCATACACAGAAACTTTGAACCAATGAAACAACTTCTAACTCAATTTTCAGTAACAACACCTTATATTTACGTAATTTTTTTTTTTTTTTTTATTTGAATATTATAATACTTTTAGATTGAGTTCATGGTTTTTCAAACAAAATAATAATATATACCTATATATGTTTTTTTTTTTTTTTTTAAAGAAAAACAAGAAAGTAGAAAGAATTTTGCTTATAGGCGCGTCGCGTTACATTTTAAATTAATATTGAAACTCTAATATTTGATGAAGAGGATATGGATCACAAAGGTTAAAAGATATTTAATATATAGGCACTGCCGCGCTATACCATCTAAAAAGTAGGGTAAAATTTTAATTAGGTATAGGTATAGGCTTCCAACTAAATAAGAAAATATTATTATTTAAATTTAATATTACCTCTATATTGAGAACATAATCATCCGATTATAATTTATAAAATCAAGGTTTTGTATTTTGTACGTGAATATAAATAAATCATCTTTTTTCGATATTAAATAATGTAACTGTGAAGTTAGATTATGTATAAATTGTATATTTTCTATACATATATATACAAAATTTGTTAACTGAATTTGGTTATCTCTGGTTTTATTATGAGTAAGATGCTAAACAATTTGGTTTTTAACCAGTGAAGCATCCTGAACCGAACCGTACCGAACCCCAAGAACCCCTGCTTTTTAGACTTCAGAACCGAACCCTTAAAATATTTTTCAAGAACCGAATCTCTTTTCAATTTTTGTGGCTTTTATACGATTCTGAAAAAAAAAATAAACAATTTAATTCAAATCCAATGAATTCGACTAAAGTATTTGGAAAGATTATCGAACCGGACTGGAACTGAACTCCTGAACCCCTGCATTTGTGAGTTCAAAACCGAACCCTTAAAATAATTTTTCGAAAACTGAACCCCCAATAAAATTTAAAGGGTACGCATCCCTGTTTTTAACAAATTTAATTGATTTTCTTGAATAAATTCTTAATTTTATTTACCTACAATTTTTAGTGAGTCTATTACATATTTTGATTTATCATAATGAGAAATTATTTACTTAAGTTAAGTTTTGCACAAAATTCAAAATTCCAATGAAAAGAAATACACACATTCTCAAACGTTACAATTTGTTAATGAGAAAGCTATATGAAAAGATTTTTTTAATGACGTGCACGACTCACGGTCCTATAAACTAAAAACAAGAAACAAAAAAAATATAAAAAAAATATGGTGAATTTGGTTCAAATAGAGATATTAAATAACTTTGGTTGAAAAATTAAATTGAAAGTAAGTAAAATAAAAACAAAAATGATAGAACCACTAAGTTTTAACAGCAAAGCAGACCCAAAATCATATCAGTTTTCATGCTTTTGCCATCATAAAAATTAGTAGTATTGCATCCCACTTTGTATTTTATTTCGATTTTCATATGATTTATGATGAAACATTATTGACCAATAATTGTAACGCCAAATCTCTGATAAAATCATATAATATATATTTAAGTACTAAATAATAATTTCGTAAATCAAAAAAAAAAAATGTTGTCTTATATGTTGGGTTATTGATGTTATTTAAAAGAAATTACACCATTATAAACTCTGCTGAAAAACACTTATAAGCCCATTCGTTATCATTGTCATGCTAATAACTTTCCATGTTTTGAAACCATATGTTTAATAAAATAGAGTGTGTTGTAATTTGATACCGAGACAAAGTAAATATAGCAAAGAAATAAAAAAAAAGTTTTTGCATGAATAATGTTTTTAATGTAACATATAAACACTTTAGTTTGTCTATATTCAAGATTTATATGAATACTGAGCACAAAATTCTTTAAATGTATACACTTGGAAATATAATTATAGACATCAGTGGCGCGCGCCGACTTTGGTGTTGTTGCTCGGGTACTCAGACAATCGCTAAAACCCTAAATCCTAATAACCTGATAGACATCATCAGATATATTTTACTGTTCACAGTTAAGACTTTGTATAAAATTACTATAATGTTATAAACATCTTAAAACAATTTCCTAACGAAGTCAAATCAATTATATTTAATTGACAATATTATTATCATATTCTAATTACCTCAAAATAAATGTTTTCTAAAAGTGAAAATATTTTCGATATGCAACAAAATTTTATGGCCGAACACCGTAAGAAAATATAATACAATTAAAACATTTATAAATTAAATCAAATCCCCTCAATTATTATTTTTATTTTTATTTTTTATTGTATTTAACATCGCAATAAAATCAGTTTAACATTTCTATTAAACAAACTTTACATTTCATATTACCAATATTAGCGTTGATTTTATGATGGTAATTTCTGGGAGCTATCATTATTATTCATTTCATTTATACTTAAAAACCCATTAAAGAAGAGACAGTCATAAAAATGTACCGAAATCATTTAAATATAAAAGTTGTACAGATTGAATATATATATACCCAAACCCATATTCAACATCGTATTTTATACGATATATTTATTATACAATGCACAATCATTTTCTTTTATATTTTCGTATTTATCTACTATTTTATTCCCTCAATTACCTTATTTAAGGCAGTTTTATTGATAGTTTAGCCATTTTACAGATATCAAAATTCTGAAAATATACGATATACATACAATTGCGGATTGTCTAGAGTACTGACATAAATTGAAACATTGGAAATGGAAAATAGAGAAATTAGCCTAATGCGTCATTATACCTATGATATTTGTTTTATGTACATTATCATATATATATATTTATGTCTTATGTACTTATATATAATACATGTAAGGGGCCGTCCATAATATAGTTCATTTAACGCTGTTGAGGTTATGGTACATTTGAAGGAAAAATGGTGTAAGAGTGAGCGAGTAACCAATACATCCAATCGTATTGGTTACTCGCTCACTCTTACACTATTTCACCTCAACAGCGCATTTGGGGGTTTGTACTTTGTATACTAAATTATATCACAGGTGGGGTTAAGCCATCAAATACGTATACTTTAAAAATTTATTAATAAATGTGTTTTGTCAAACCCCAACTTCAATTTAGAACATGCATCATACGACTCCATCTGTTATTCAATATTGGGAATACTTCAATATCATTCTTTTTGTATACATAGTACTCGGCGCCGGTAAATACATCATCAGCATTTATGAGTAGAACGTAATACAAACTAAGCGCAACAGACATTTTAGAAAGACATCCAGTTACAGGCCAAATAACTAAGCAAGAGGGTCCATATGACATTTGCCAAAACAATGATCTGAAAATATGTATTTGATGAAAATAAATCAAATTATTCGTATGTGGGGGAGCGGGGATAAAAAAAAATCGTATTTTTTTTGTATATGTATATTATTGATGGCCCCTAATATATCGTTTATCGAATCGAATTATATTTTCTATTCTATAGAATTATTTTCTCCGATAAATGGTTGTATTTGAATACGGAACGGCATTTAGAATGCTCATTTTAAATATATCAAAGACAACAAAAAAAAAATAGGCAAAGAAAAAGGCATTAAAAAATAAAAAAAAGTAATATTAATAAGACAAAATTGAATGGAAAATTCAGAATGAATTTGGTTTGCTTTATTTTTCAGTTAAATTATAAAGGTATTTACAAAATTTATATTTCGAAAATAAACTTAAAGATTGTTACCTTATGAAACCCATAATAATAAAATAATAATATTAATGTTGTGTTATAGATGAACTGAGTTTTCAGTATATTTACAGAAGCAGAGAGTGTGAGGCGCAAAGAAAATTTTGATAAAGAAAAGTTTTCCCCTCAATTAGTTAAAAGGGTTTTTTTTTTTTCTTTGCTAATTAGCTTGTGTGGTAGAACAAAATAGGTTAATTATCTGAGAATTTTACGACATTGCAATTTTACTATAAAATAATATTTAAAAAAAAAAAAAAATGTTTAAGTTCTAACGATATTCTTTTTTAGTTTAGAATTCACTATAATTTAACATTTATTTATTCATGAAAAATAAAATCCATTTTCTATAATCATATCTTAAAGATCACACTCTAATTTAATTTTTTTTTTCATTGTTCTGAATGCTACAAATTATGTAGATTGAAAAAAAAAAAACAAAAAACAATTCAGCATGACCCAAGACATTCGTATTAATGTAAACAAAAATAAAAAAACAAAAAAAAAAACAAAAAAGAATATCTATCACAAATCAGAGAAGAAGCGAAACCTTTTATGTTCGCATTTTATAAATTCAATGCAATAAGTAAGAAATATGACCTGAGCTAAAATTATCACGTCTTATTTGGTTATATATTAGTTTTTATTATGTGCAGTTTTATTATACTTCAATGTGAAAAGTGTAAAATTTTCTCAATTGTCGTTATTAGTTTAGTTTGTAATACTTTAGTTCAACTCAACATACCTCATCTTTATGTCCTTAAAATGTAAAACGTATGCAAAACTCTTGGATAAACTGTCATTTCATTCTGCAAGAAAGAAAAAAAATGATACGCCTTTATTTTTTATATACTACATATTATTATTATTATTATTATTATATATAATATATTTATCTATATATATATTTTTTTTTTTATTTTTTTATTTTTTTATTTTCTTCATGAACCCGTCAAAAAAGGGTAAATATGTCAACACTATATTTGAAAATGATATAAATGTTAGAAAAAATCAATAAAAAAAAACGTGAATGTGCACATTTCTTGTTAAAATAATACATATGTATATACGAAATATTCCCATGAAGAATTCATGGCAAATTTTTCTCTTCTTTGAATACAGAAAACAAAAAAAAAAACAAAAAGTTTTTTGTTTGTTTTAAAGAAAGTTTTATACTTTGTTTCATCGGTCGTTCAGCACATATATATATATATATATATATATATATATATATAGAAATATAAGAGAATCTATCTATAAGTAATATATATTAGAACAAAACTAAGTATATAAAAAACAACGAAAATAATAAAGTACGGGCTGATTTTCCAGATTCATCCTTTGACCCTTTTTATAAACATTATCTTTCTCTTGAAAAGCAAGTATAAGAGTTTCTATTCTTCTAAGTTGTGTTGCGTATCGTTTAATATATATATAAGGATATAAAGTTTGTGTGTTTTCTAATGATTGATGGAAAATATAATCTTTTCATAATAATAATAAACTCATTTTCTGTGATGAACCCTTTATTTTTATTTAATCTCATTTTTTTTTTTTATTTTCTTTTTTTATTTTCATTTTCATTTTTTTTGTGTTTTTTTTTTTATTTTTGTGCTTCTTACTCTTTTTGGGGAAAAATTTTATACTGAATTTTAAATACTTCATTATCTTCATATTTCAATTCTATGCCAAAAGATACAAAGTTACAAAACATGATATAATATAAAATGCGAAACATCATCATCATTCGTAACACCTTTTCTATATAGTTAACCTTTAATGTAATATTATGTATTCTGTCATTTTGTCCCATATACGAGTATATGTATATATATTTTAACACAAATACTTTTATTTATCTGCCGTTTGGTACATATAATAATATGAATTATACATTGCGCTAACACTTTCTGTTTAAACAGAAAAGATGAAGGTATTTTTAATGTTTTTTTGCCATTTGGTGTCACCCTTATACGAAGAAAGGTGTGTACTATTTGATACATAACCGAAATATACAAAATAACTTGTTAGATTTAACAGTACTATTTTAGAGGTTATTCATGCGAACATAAAAGATTCCATGAACAAAATATATTATATTATATATCTCTTAGTCTCAGGGTATAGTTGTTTCATGGATGATAACTACTCTTGGGTTATGTCGTAAATTAAAAATAAAGTGGAAATGTTTTCACTTAAAATAATTTTTCTTTCACTTCACATTTTCTTCAAAAAATACCATTTGTAACAAACGCATAAAGCATTTTTGAAACATCCGTTTTAAAATAGACAATAACTTAATAGCTACTACAATTCAACCTACTAACTTTGAATATTTTCAAAATATAGTTTTGACTGATGTTCAGTCAGTAATATTTTAAATTTCACTATAGTTTTCATAGACTTTCATTAAACAATTATTTTGAGCTCTTTAAATTCACGGCAAATTTACTAGTCATTCGTAAAAATGTAAGCTATGTTTTTTTTTTAAGTCATTATATAGTCTGTTTTATATAAAATGGCAAACTGTAATTAGTGTCAAAAATGCTGGGTTCGCAATAAAAAATAGTCATTTTATTCCAACCTAAAATGAAAATAGTTTACCAATTTTTTTATTTATTTCCTTTTTTCTTATCTGATTAAGTTAAAGAATATATTCTTTA